>SRPZ01000051.1:0-129943 GCA_018360255.1 Claviceps maximensis
GGGCAATAGGAAGAACAAGAGGGGGATTACTCTGCTCAAGATGCCTCTGTTTTGAATCTGAGGTAGTAATTAAATTCGAGCGGATACGCGGGATCAGTCACAACGACATGCTGCTTATTCTCGAGACCCAGCTCAGAAATAGTCATGGCGAGATGCGGCCGCGTCTGCTCCTCTAATTGCTTCGGAAACTGCATGTAGAGCGTCTTGCTCTCGGCCCGGATGGAGGGCCGTTTCAGCTGCGCCTCTGGACGAGCCGAGAGAGAATCAAGGAGCTCTTGGAGTGTGGTGCGGGAAGGGTCCACATCGAGGGGGCGGGCCTCGCGGCCGCAGACGGGGCAGTCGTCCTTTTTCTCATGCTTGAAGGTGTAGGTGTAGATGCCGTCGTTGCCAGAGTACATCATGTAGTTATTCTCGAAGCCGAGACAGGGGGCCGTGTTTGTGGCAATCTTGAAGGCCTCGTTGCAGCAGGCCCCCGCGATGATGGCGTTGGTGGAGGCAATGGCCGGGATGATGTTCTTGACGGTGCCCTGGGTGAGGGAGTAGGTGACGCCTTGTATGCCGAATTCCTGGGCACGAGCCAGCGCCTTCTGGTACAGCCAGGTGATGTGCTCAGGGTCGTCCTTGTCGAGTTTCGGGAAGGGCTTCTCCCGGTCCCAGGCGATGACGTGTGCCCACTCGACGCAGTGTTCCGGCTGGCGCGGGATGGTGGCGATGGTGCACAGCGGGACGGCGGCCCGGGGAGCGTGCATGTCGAGCTGGCACTCGAGGCAGGATGTCATGGAGGGCAGGACGACGCGTGCCTGACCCTTGAAGCCCTCTGTGCCGCCGTCAATGAGCGGCTTGATCCCGTCTGGGTCGTCGTCCGACTCCTCGGCGATGGAGACGAGCATGGCGTTGATCCAGCGCCGAGCCTCGATGGAGTCGAGGCCGCACACCACCAGCTGGAACTGCTTGTAGAAGGACTGATCAAAGTCCTGGATGCGCTTGTTGTGCGCTGTGATGGACACGCCCTTGACGCGCTTCTCGACAAATCGGGCCGCTACTTCGGCCTTGTACTTGCCTACGTCGGACTTGCGGAAGAGAAATTGTCTGTTGAGGTTGGATATATCGATGGTGTCTGAGGGGATTTGGACGGAGGACTGTTAGCGTGAAAGACGAAGAAAAGGCGTGTTCTCTAGAACGGCGAAAATATGTGTATGTTCCCTTGGGTTTTCTTCTCCTTAGTGTCTTTTCTCTCTCTTTCTCTCCCTCTCTCTCTCATTTTGAAGAGGTGGATGTTTATCTCGTCTGGTTCATTTCATGATGAGATTGAGGCTCAAAGGAAAACAAAAAGAAAAGGTGGCCCGTACCCATATCGATGACATGGATATTCTTAAATTTAGAAAGCGCGAGGTTTTTCAGGATTTCACATCCCAAACCACCGGCACCACTTGACAGTTCCGCGGAGAAAAGGTTAGTTTGCAACATGTGTAGAATATTTGGAGTAAATGGCGCCAAAAAAGACGTATTATACGTCGACGTACATGACCCTGTTGCATAAAGTCGTGAGTTAGTTTGAACCGAGGAGTCTCTTCTTTTTATAAGAAGAAGAAAAAAAAAAGATGGCAAAACGGAACAACAAGACGTCGTCTATTCTCAGCACATTCATGCAAGACACACACGAAAAGGGTCAGGTACAGGGCAGAATAAAAGTGAATGAAATGAAAGAACGCATATAAAACTCACAATACTTTGAACGTTTCAAACTGCGCCAGGCACTCTTCGGCTGTGGACTCGGGGTCTGTAAAAGGCCCCGGTGTGCGACGGATGTGATCCAGGTATTTCCTGGATGGGTTCGTTAGATTTGGGTTGGCATTTTTTTGGGGTTTCTGGTTGCTGATGGCACGGAAGACGGAAGAGGGAAGAGGGAAGAAGAAGGAAGAAGGCTTTGGGTTGTGGTGTGATGCTCGTGGGCCTTGTCCATAGAGTGACGACGTATGGTTGGAGGACGCACCATCTTGCTGCTTCGTTGCCGGCGTGGGGAGACGCGGCTGTTGAGGCGGCGGCCATGGTGACGGGATGGAGAGGAAGTCTGCGTCTCTGCTGCAAGACTCCTCGTCGTCAGGATCGCGGGGGAAGAGGCTTGTGGTCTGGTGCCGAGATGTGACGAGCCGTTGCTGTCATGAGGTTTGGAGAGCGACGCAGCGGCGGCAGGTGGGGCGACGTTTTGAGCTGCTGCCTCCTCCAACTCAAGTGCCGGCCGACTGTCGATGTCGTCGACACGCTCGACAAACGCCGCCTCTTTCATCACTCCGTCACATCTCCAGCCTTGCTCATCTATGTCCCGGATGCCCGACGACCTCTGAGCCGGCCAGGCCGGGCACGCTGCCTCTCGCTCTCCCACGCACACACACAATGGACGAGTTGCTCACGCCCGTTCGCACCACGTACTTGCGACGCAAGCCTGACCACGAACCTCGTCTCGCCCAACTCGACTCGTCCCGAGCAGCATCCCGAGCAGCATCCCAAGCAGCATCCTCAACAGCCTCTGCTCACGCCAGCATATCTGCCATCGACTCAGCCGATGGTGTCTTGTCCGTCCTGAAAAGCCAGCCCGACTACGACGCGCTGTCCGCAGCTCTTCGGTTCCTCATCACCAGCAGACACAACCACGGGTTATCAACCTTCAACATCCACGTCCCCAGCCCCAAGAGCGCCGCCATTGTTCGCGTGCTGGTATCGGAAATTGCCACAAACTACTGGAATCTGCTGCAAGAGACATCTGCATCATCCCCCTCCTCGTCGTCGTCGTCGTCGTCGACAATCCAAGACGCCGCCGGCGCTGCTGAAGCCTCCTCGGACGCAGGCCGGCTGATCCAATGCCTGCAAAGTGTCACAGGCGTGAATGCCGTTGTGGGACACATCAAGGCCCTCTTCCTCCTCGAGTCCAGGACAAGCCAGCAAGACCTCAAGAGGTCGGATGTACAGCTCCATCTCGGCATCTTCTTGGACCTCCTGGCCACACTATTGGAAGGACATGATGCGATTCGGCAGTTGTGGCACTCATCGACAGCTTTCCTGACGGACGTCGCATCGCGAAAGGTCCAGACACAAAGCCTTTTCTCGCTCGTTGCAAGCGGAAAGATCCTATCGCTCGTCGCCGAGATCTCGGCTGTCATTGGGCAAGATGCGATCCCTCTCCGTGCTCGCTGGCTCATCAACGGCGTTGACTTTAGCAAATGGATTGCGCGGAACGTGGTGGCGTGGGCCAAACTGTACTCTGATGATGGTTTCGAACTTCAGTCCTGTTATGACCTTTTTCAACGATCTCTTTCTCTGGGATATGCTGGTATGTTGTTTTTGTTCGACCTTGTGCGTATTTTATTTCTTCTTGTTCTTTCTCGTTTCTGTTGGTTTCGGCAGTGTCGTCACCGGAATGGGACTTGAGGACCGAGAACTAAATTTGGCTTAGAAACAATCGTGACACTCTGCATCAACGACCTATTGCTTTCCCGAGATGTGCCGCGTCATCTCTTCGCCAAAGTATGCCTGCATCAGCCGCAAGCGTCGAAAAAGGTAATAAACCTGCTGCTGGAATGCCTTTCACAAACGTTCCTCAACCACATGGAACTGCAAGATGTGACGGCAAACGAGACAGTGTCTGCGGTAGCAGGCATCATCAACGACGTGGTGCAGAACGACCAGGCTCGTGTGGCCCATCTTGTCACTTGGTGTTGCAGCACATCTGGCGCCGGCCTGGGGAATTCGATCGGTATCAGACGTGCCGTGATTTCCCTGTTGGCAAAGGACAAGGAGACAATCACGTTGGTTTTGGAGAAGAGTCTCAGTCAATTTGGCGACCAGCTTTACATCAAGCACACTGCAATCATGCAGCAACAGGGTGAGAGCCTCTCTTGTTATTCATCGTCGTTTCCTTTATTTCTCTCCCCTTTCTCTTTTTTCTTTGTTAAAAAAAGAGAAAAAAGAAAGAAAGAAAGAACAAAAAAAATACACCCTCTTGACCCCCTTTTGTCCCTACTTGCCGTGAATCCTACAAGGTGGCGCGTGTATCCGCAGACACTGAGCTGACACCAATCTTGTCACCAGTCCATACCGAGGTCTTACTCCTCGCCGCCGCATACGTTGCTAGACAATCTTCCCTGAAATTGACCATGATGTTGCGCTCCGGAACGTACTTGAGGACCATCTCGAACCGCATTGCATCAACACACGCAAGGGCCCGTTTTCTGGGCTTGTGCGTAGGCGAGGCGCTGTCGATGCTGCAGGATTCCAATGCCAAGAAGCTTGATTTCCACATGGACGAAACTGATACTGAGGAAGCGCAATGGCTCAAAAGTCTCACCAAAGTGACTGACTCTGTCGGACCAGTCGGGCCCATTCTGCTGACCGCTCCGTCCTCGGCGGCAGCGAATACTCAGACATCACCATCGCAATGGCACACTCAGTCAAAGTCCAAACCCAAACCCAAACCCAAACCCAAACCCAGAGCAAAATCGAAAACCATGCCAGTATCCCAGCCGGCGCCGAGGCCCATCGTTGAGGAGATTGACTCCTCGGACGAGTCCTCGGACGATGACCATTTTCAGCCCATGCCGGACCAAGGCTCGGACGCCGAAGACTCGGACGACGACCCCACGCTCATACGGAGAAACAAACCCAACCCACCCGTCTACATTCGCGATCTCATTCTCTTCCTGCGCGATTCCGAGTCGCACGACAAGCAGGAACTAGGTATCAAGACGGCACCCAATCTCATCCGCCGGAAAGCCAACTACGGGGCCGAGGTCAGTTCGCACGCTGTTGAACTCGCCCGCCTCATCGTCGGCCTCCAGGACAAGTTCGAGCTGGACGACTTTGAGAACCTCCGCCTCCAGAGCATGATAGCCCTCGTGGTTGCCCAGCCCAAGTCCATGGCGCCGTGGTTCGCACGCACGTTTTTCGAGGGCGACTACTCCCTCTCCCAGCGCACCTCTGTGCTCGTCACTCTCGGCCTCTCCGCTCGTGAGCTCGCCGGCCTAGAAACCTCCGAGTACCAGTCTTCTTCGAAGTTTGCTTCTAAACGCCTACCTGCCAAAATGGAACAGCTCTATCTTGAAGAAAGCCAACAAGCACAATCTCCATACCCAGGTTTATCCTTATCCTTGACATTACCATCATCATCATCATCGCCACCACCTCTACCGTCATCACGACTCAAGGCTCTCCCCTCCAATGCCCTCAACAAAATCACCACGGCCCTCACCTCCTCCTTTCTTGACCCACTCGCCGCCGAAGCCGCCGACGCAACCACCGGACCCGACGTTCTAAAACTACAGACCGTCACAGCGCGCTACAAATCTCTCTCCAAATCCAGAAATCCCAAGCCCCGCGTGCGCGCCATCCCAAACACCACGGCCGCCCTCCTCTCATCCTCCTTCTTCTCCCCCCTAACAGCCCACTTCCAATTCGCCATACGGTCCTCAAAACCGGTCGTCCTAAACCCTGCCGTCTTGGGACTTTATCTGCAGACGCTAGCCATCATCGTCAACGCCGCCGGGCCCTCAACACTAGCCCTCCCACAGATGACCTCTGAGTTATGGGATCTCCTCCTCCGGATACGAACCCATGTTTTAGGCGACGTATGCGCCACGAGGGCCTGGCTTGTCGCCCTCTCGGTGCTGCTAGAAATCAACTCAGACAACATGCGGAGACTCTGCGAAGAGCAAAGCCGCGAGGTGATCGAGTCGAGAGAATGGGTCTCGGGGGTATTTGAACGCACGAGAGGCGAAGATGGCGGGGACGAAAACGACGTCAAGATGCTGGCGGCGGGCGTGTTGATTAAGTTGGGGGAGGTGATTGAGACGTATCAAACTTTGTTGATGGGGGACATGGTTGGGTTTTAACGGAAGAGAGACTTGAGTGGGGAAAAAGGAAAGATGAGCAAAGAAGGAAGCAGAAGAGCAAAATCACAGAATAGAAAGAAAAAAAGAGAAATTTGGATCGTGGGAGGGGGGCGGCATTTAAATAATATGTAAAATTGACCTAGCCACAACCGCTATCATGACAGCAACGGCAAATAGTCGTGAAATGAAGAGAAAATAATACAAAATAATAACCATGAAAGCAATGACAGCAATAATCAAATAATTATAGTTAAAGAAGGTAGGCATAAGCACTTGACTCGACGCGAGGGCACGTGAAATAAAGTACACAGAATGAACAAGACACAAAACGAAGTAATGCAAGAAAATAGCAGGATAAAAAAGGCCAAAAAAGGAAAAAAAAAAAGTTGAAAAAAAAAGGTTTGAAAAAAAAATAAATCCTTAAAATAAAAAGAAGAGAAAAAGTCAACGCTTTAGCTCTGCGCGAATTGCAGACCAAGTCATACTCATTGCTCTGAATTTCCCATTCCGACTCGGATGAGGACCGCCACGCGATTTGACGCCCTGTTTTCGCAGTCAAGTGGTACTATGGACTAGCTTGGCATGGTACTCGGTTCTCTGGCGGCCTTGATTGACTTGATTTTATAATTTACTCTGTTTTTTTTTTCTTACGCTGGATTGTATCTCTGTTTCGGAGACAACTGTCTTACAATGCTTCTTGTCCGTATTCCTTGTCCATGTTCCTGTGTCCGTGTTCTTGTCCCGATATATTCGTTCAATCATATCACGTTTCTTCTATATTGAAAGTGGTCCCTAGCTAAATGCTTCCTTCTTTTGTGGGTAGTGCGCACCCATTGCATGTAGACATTGTGATTCTGAGAATTACCCTCCGTGTGCCTTCCCTTCAATCCACATGACTGATGACACACTGTGATTCTGAGAATTACTCTTCATGTCACTTCCTTTCAGTCCCCATCACTGATGACGTCCAATCGGGTCACGCTGGCTCGTCGAATCGTCAGATTTGACATGTACGCATTCGCATGGCTCAAATGGTCACTCAAGCTCATGGCCAATCGACGGAGCTCCTGTTTCACCTCATCTGCTGATGCCTGGCCCTGCATAACACGTGGAGAAGGCGCGTCTGGCATAGGAGGTAGAATATTGTCTTGTTGATAGTGATTTGTCTCTGCAGGCTCGTTCCTTGCTGTCGGAAAGAATTCAGATCGCGACGACTGCGAAACTGAAAAACGGTCTCGATAGGGGGAGGGAAACGTGGCATTGTTGGACGCCGCTGTGGGTTGTGGGGTCACATCTTCTGGATCCATGTCTTCGAATTCGCTCAGGGAGTATGGTCGAGCCGTCGTGTACTCCTTTTCTTCCTGACCACGAGTAGTGGTGCTGTCAGAGACTTCGTGTGGAGTTTGCTCGTTGTCCGATGACACAGCAGGCGCGTCAGGTAGGGCGGCGAAAGCATTTGAGAATTCCATTTCGTCGGGGACGTAGATGGACGGTTCTCGAATCGTCATCGGCATATCGTAGAGCGAGGCGTGCTTCTCCAGCTCGAATGGGTTGGCGGTACCGCCCACCTCGGAGCCGTTGACAGATCCAATATCCGAATGCGATGTCGACGGTCTGGTGTAGTCTGCTCCAGAATCCGCGAAACTCAGATCCAGGTCGATGAGACTACCCATTGATGAGCGGTGATCCACGCTGTCCGACCTCGACGGGGCCAATTCGTCAAATCCTCTTGACGCCTGATATGGTTCTGTAGTTTGATGCACCAAAGCTGGCCGCGTCGAGCTAGATGCGGAAGAAGCAGCCTCACTGATCTGTTGGGGAAATGTGAAGACGTCGGGTCTAGCCGAGGCTGGCTGCGGCGGCATGGTGGGAAATTTCCAATCCCTTGTCCGCCGGTTATCGCTGTTGCTCCTCCTCACGTCCACTGGATCGCTCGAGGGTTGATTGTTGTAAGACATCTCTCCCATGTCATAATCTATGGATGCACGCGATTCGCCGGCGCGGATGGTACCCAGGTCGACAAACTGCGAAAGATCACTGCCATCTAAAGAAGCATCCAGATCGATGAGAGACTCTCGTACATCGGCCGAAGCTGTTGATTCGTCTCGCAAGGGAAGGTCGGAAACAGGCGCGGGAAAAAACCTCCCGTAATAGTTTCTCGAGTTGTCCTCGTAGTTGGAAATGGTGTTTCGATCAAAAACCTTTTCCAGTGGTGCCTTGATGGATGGTAGCTGAGGAGGCGGCCGTCTCCTTGACTTCCCCTTTGGGGGCTTTGACGTCTCCTCATATGCTTCTGTACTGAAATCGACGTCTGTCCCGTAGACATCATAGACGTGCTGAGCCTCTCCGTCATTAAACACTTGCTGATCGAAAGCATCAGTTGTGCTGAAATTCCAATCGTCATTTTCATCCGTCGTGGACGACTGACTTGCTAGTCCTTGTGCGCCTCCCACGGAGAAAAGAGAGTGTCGATGTCCGCCTTGGGCCTCCCAAATTTTGAATGCCCGAACCAAGTGCGATAGCGATTCAGCCGGAAAAATTTCCTCGGTGTTGAAGATGTACTTGTGTCTTTGAATTTCTTCAATTGTCGGTCGCCTAGTGGCGTCGTGTTGCAGACAATAGGCAGCAAGATCTTTGAGTCCATTGGAATAGCAATCCCCTTCCAGTCGAGGAGTGTGGTGCTTAAGACGCGATGGCAGTCTTGAAAAGTCAATCTTCTCGGCCACGTTGGGGGGCAGACCCGAAGCGACTTCATAGACCAAGGCGCCGAAAGCCCAAATGTCGACCTCTGTGCCGTACAATGTGGTATGGTCAAACATTTCTGGCGCCATCCAATGCGGTGTGCCTATACAGGTAGTCCGTTTATCAAATTTGGTCTCGATGACGCCGGAGACGCCAAAGTCGCAGAGCTGAACATTGCCAACCTCAGTTACGAGGACATTGGCGCACTTGATATCTCGATGAATAATGCCCTGGCCGTGAACCCATCGCAGAGCCTCGGCAACCTCGCGTACAATGGGAACGATCCACTTCTCCTGCAGTCCTCCAGGTGCAGTCGGCCTCATCAGAGTCGCGACACTACCACCGGCACAGTACTCGGTGATCATCCACATGGACTGGCCCACGGGAAGTGCCTCGATGACATGATTGATGTTCTTGGCACCGCTCTCGCTGAGTAATTGCAGAGTCTTGATCTCCTTGAGCAAGTCGCTATAGGTATCAGCGAGCTTGGGATCTGCAGTGTCGCCCTCCTCGATGTCAATGATCTTGACAGCCACGAGCTGGCCAGTCGTCTGTGAGGTGGCCTTGTACACACGACCGAAATTTCCCTTGCCGATGAGTTCTGACAGCTGGTACCTGGGGATTTCTTTGCCCGACTTTGAGCATGCTTCGACGACGGCCTTTTGCATCTTTTTGGCATCTTCAAAGGCCTTTTGGCGCGTGACTGAAGCGGAACTCCATTGGGGCATGAGGGCCGCCATGGCGGCAAGTCAAGTTGCGAGACTCGAGACTCGAAGGAGGGTCAGACCGACCGGTCAGTTCGAAGTGTAGGATGCATAGGGCAAATACACCATGCGTGGTTGTTGACGAGGCCGAAGATGTGATTTTGCGCTTGTGCTTGTGTTTGCGCTTGAGTTGAGCTTAAGCTTTTAAAGTGGACGAGCTAGCATTGACTCGCGGCGGCGCCAACAAAGCCAGCCAAGCCAGCATGGAAGCTTAAAAGACGCTTTGTTGGACGATGTATGGTGGATAACTGATTGATGATGGATGGATGGATGGATGGATGATGAATGCTAGATGCTAGATGCTGGATGCTGGAAGCTGGATGGATGGTACGTATACCACGCAGACCCCGAGCGGGCAAGTGGAGTCAGCCAGCGCCAATCGAGAGATGCGCCAATAATAATCCATCCATGTCTGGTCTGGTTGGTGGCTCTGGGATTGAATCCAATGGGCAAATGGGCAACTGCGGGCGGAGCACCCAGCTGTCAGTCTGCCAGCTGCCAGCTGCCAGCTGCCACTCTACGCGTCGTGCGGCGTGGCACAGCTGCGCACGGGGACGCGTCGGGGCAGACAAAAAAAAAGTGACAAAGTGACATACAGCGAAGCGAGGAGCGAGCGACAAGCAAGTCGCGATCCCATGGTCGAGCAATAGGAGCCAAGCCGAGCCAGCACCCGTCATCTCGCCAGAAATGGCTCCAACGCCGGCCAGATCCTCCCAGACGAAGAAGCAGCAGTCTCTGACCTCCTTTTTCGTCCCGAGGCCGGCCAATGCACCATCCGCCTCCCTTCACAAGCAGAGCGAAGCGGCCAAGGATGCCGAAGCTCAGTCGAGAAAGCGCCCGCTTGCCGAGGATGCCGATCGCGTCGATGCTGCTGCTGCTGCTGCTGCTGCTGCAAGGCCGTCCAAGAAGTCCAAGAGCCAAGACCGTGACGCGACCGCTACAGGAGACGGCGATGTCTCCGCCGCCGAGTCTCCTCCTGCAGCAACAACAACAGATGCCAAAGCCATCTCGGCAGCACGCGCCGAGCGGTTCCGGTACGACGAATCCAATTCCCAGCCAGCGACTCAAGCTTCGGATGGACAGTTGGACGAGGAGGCGCAGAAAGAGTACGCGGCATTGCATCAGCGGTTCGTCAAGAAGCTTGGCCATCCTGATGCTTTGTCTTGGCGGCCCAGGACCGCACACGAGGAACCCGCGGCAGAAGAGGACGGCGAAGACGACGAAGACGAGACCGCGGCTCTGGCCCTGACTTCGACAAAAACGAAGAAGAAAGGCACGAAGAGCGGAAAACTCACGCCCATGGAAATGCAGGTTCTGGACATCAAGCGGAAGCACATGGATACGATCCTCATTGTCGAAGTCGGCTACAAGTTTCGCTTCTTCGGCGAGGATGCCAGAATCGCCGCCAAGGAGCTTAGTATCGTGTGTATACCTGGAAAGCTGCGATACGATGAGCGTATGTGTCACTCTGGAGTCCCGTCACTGCCATTGAGTACCTAGTCGGCTAATGTGTGTGTGTGTGTGTGTTTTTCCCCCTCTTCCTTCTTGCAGATCCGTCAGAAGCACATCTCGATCGCTTCGCTTCCGCCAGTATCCCCGTCCACCGACTCCCAGTCCACGCCAAACGACTCGTCGCCGCAGGACACAAGGTCGGCGTAGTCCGTCAGGTCGAGACAGCGGCGCTAAAAAAAGCAGGCGACAACCGCAACACGCCCTTTGTTCGGAAACTCACCAACCTGTACACAAAAGGCACCTACATTGACGAGGTGGGCGAGCTGGACCACCAAGCCGAAGGTGCTCCTGCCGGCGGCTACCTGCTCTGTATCACGGAGACGGAAGCAAAGTCCAAGGGAGGAGGCGGCATGGATGAAAAGGTCGACGTGGGCATCCTGGCTGTGCAGCCAGCCACAGGCGACATCATCTACGATCACTTTCAAGATGGCTTCATGCGCAGCGAAATAGAAACCAGACTCTTACACATCTCGCCGTGCGAATTCCTCATCGTCGGCACCCTCAGCAAGGGAACGGATAAGCTTATTCAACATCTGTCCGGGAGCAGCACCAACGTGTTTGGCGACCGGAGCAGAGTAGAGCGCGTGCCGAGAGGACAGACAATGGCAGCCGAGGCTTCCTCGCACGTCACGCAATTCTACGCCGACAAAGTGAGAGACGCGACCGAGGCGGCCGGTGCCTTGCTGGACAAGGTCCTCCATCTCCCAGAGGCAGTCACCATCTGCCTGTCGGCCATGATCACCCACCTTCAGGAGTACGGGCTCGAACACATCTTCGATCTCACCAAGTACTTTCAGAGCTTCAGCACCCGGTCCCATATGCTCATCAACGGCACCACGCTCGAGAGTCTCGAGGTCTACCGCAACTCGACAGATCATTCGGAGAAGGGAAGTCTGTTCTGGGCCCTCGACAAGACCCTCACCCGCTTCGGCCGGCGTCTCCTCCGCAAATGGGTCGGCCGTCCTCTTCTCGACCAGGATCTGCTCCAGGAGCGACTCGCCGCCGTGCAAGAACTGCTCGATAAGCAGTCCACGGCCCCTGTCGACGACTTGGAAAAGCTTCTCGCCACCACCAGGGCCGATCTCGAGCGAAGTCTCATCCGCATCTACTACGGGAAATGCACTCGACCGGAGCTCGTCTCCGTGCTCCAGACCCTGCAAAGGATCGCGACGCACTACGCCGCCGTCGTGCAAAAGACATGCCCGACCGACACCGACGTCCGACTACTACCCTTCTCCTCGACTCTCCTCACCTCGGCCATCAGCGCACTGCCTCGCATCCTCCCGGCCGTCGTGTCCTATCTCGAGCGCATCAACCTCGTTGCCGCCCGCAACGACGACAAGTACGGCTTCTTCCGCGAGGAATTCCAGACAGAGGACATCCAGGACCACCAAATGGGCATCGCCCACGTCGAACACGACCTCAAGCAACATCTCGTCGTCGCCGCGGAAAAATTAAAAAGTAAAAAAAGGGCCCTCGAGTACGTCTCCGTCGCCGGCATCGAGTTTCTCATCGAAGTACCCAACACCGACGTCAAAAACGTACCGGCCTCGTGGATCAAGATCTCCGGGACCAAAAAGGTCTCGCGTTTCCACACGCCAGAGGTCGTGGGCATGATTACCGAACGCGACCAGCATCGTGAGGCCCTTGCCGCGGCCTGCGACGGCGCTTTCAGGGACTTGCTCGCCGAGATCGCCTCGGCGGGATACCAACCTCTTCGGGATGCCGTCTCGGCGCTCGCGTCGCTGGACTGCCTCCTTTCCTTGGCCAAGGTAGCCGCCCAGCCGGGCTACAGCAGGCCCGTCTTCTTGCCAACGACGTCATCGTCAGAACTCTCACAACCCACCATTCGCATCACACAGGGCCGACACCCCATTGCCGAACACACCATCGAGAGCGGCTACATCCCCTTCACCACCACCCTAGCCCACCCGTCCCCGCTAGCCCATCTCATCACAGGGCCCAACATGGGCGGCAAATCATCCTACGTCCGCGCTCTCGCCCTCAACGTCCTCCTCGCCCAGATCGGTTCCTTTGTCCCCGCAGAGGCCATCTCCCTGACCCTCTGCGACGCCATCCACACCCGCACCGGCGCACGGGATAACCTCTTTGCCGGCGAATCCACCTTCATGGTTGAGGTATCCGAAACAGCCCGGATATTGCGATCCGCCACACCGCGCAGTCTCGTCATCCTGGATGAGCTCGGTCGCGGCACGAGCACCCACGACGGCGCTGCCATTGCTCAGGCCGTCTTGGAGTACGTCGTCACGGAAACACGGTGCCTCACCCTCTTCATCACACACTACCAGAATCTAGCCAGAGTGGTGGATGGGCTGCCCGGAGTTACCAACCTGCACATGAAGTTCAACGCGGGAAAAGGCGTCGACGGAGAAGAGGAAATCACGTTTCTTTACGAAGTAGCCGAAGGCGTGGCCCATCGATCGTATGGTCTGAATGTCGCGCGTTTAGCTTGCATTCCCAAAAAGGTTATTGACGTCGCTGCTCACAAATCAAGCGAGTTGGAATTGCATCTGCGAATGCGGCGGCTGAGGGGCGCTAGCCGAATGTTGAACGAGGTTCTTCAAGGCACACCCGACCACCTAGACCATCTCATCAAGGGAATAGAACAGCTGTAGCCTCATTTCAATGAACTTCTCTCAGAACGGCAGCGACGGATGTTTCCTGTATTTTTTTTTTCATGTGTGTATATGATTTTGCATAAGTCATCTGCTGCGTCATGGACGCATGTGAAGACCAGGTTACTCTTACGGAGCGGTACAAATATGACCAGAAAAGGGTCTATAATTAACATTAGTAATGGACTAATTGATTACTGTGCAAAACCAGCCTCCACACCCCCACCCCCGGCTCCCTTCTTTTGTTTTTGTTTTGTTTTCTTCTCGATGACTCCGGTCTCTGCCAGCCGAATAGGCTGACGATATCGACCATGTGCGACTCGCGTATGAATAAAAAAATTCGTAAATTACTCTATGCAGTAACCCAGAAATGTAGGATATGATCGGATACGCGCTGGTATGGATGCCACTGAATATGTGAAATGGAGGAGCTTAGTTGAGGATGTAATTGCTCCCAAAACGCCGACCCACGACTGCGCAAGAAGTGTTAAAAGCTGAAACATGCTAGAGAAGAAGATAATTCGTTGCATGGTAAATGTATGAATTCATTTTTCTCTATACACCAGAGGTGCTACTTATGTCACGTCTTTGAAAAGAAAGATAGAAGTCCCGCTGAATAGGAGAGTCGTTGAACGCCTCTCAGAGGTTCAAAGTTTCTGCATTTACCCAAACTTCGTTGTCAGCGAAGCTGGCATGTTTGAAGGCCCCAGGCATGTCACTGTCTACCATGTTAGTAGCACTTTCGATTTTGACGTTGTTGACTGGGGTATTACGGGCCTCCTGTTCATTAATTTGAGTCTGATTGTGCCCGGCGGAACGAGTCAGCGGATCGAGATTCAAGCCTGAGAGGGGTTGTACGTGCTCCGGCATATGATACGAGCCAAAAATCGTACGGTCCTGGGCAAAAAGAGGGTTTGACTGAGACTGAGGCATATGAAGAAACTGAGGGTTGCTTGTTCCGTCAAGTAAATCTTCATGTACAGGGCTTGGATGAGCTTCCTGTTTTGCTTGCTGCTGTAGGTGATGGTTCGAATTGAATTGGAAGAAGTCGTTTCCAGAAACTCCAACGTTTGAGTATGATGGAAATGGAAACCGAGATCCGTAGTTATAGATCGGAGAGTCGGTCACACTAAAAACAGGTCCCGAAAGGCTATGGGAGGCTGATGATTGTTTGTTGAGTTAATTGTTTTTATAAGAAGACAAGCTTGACTCGATATAGCGGAAGATGACCTACGAAAATTGGCCGAACCTGTGTATGTATCGCAGAAGCTACTCTGGTCTCTCATGCGAGGCGTGTTTCTCAAGGGAAGAAGACGAGATGGGCCATCTCTTTTTGGCGGAGAAGGTGATACGAGGGGCGAGTGAGATATGCAGCTGTAATGATGAAGACCAAATCGGGTCCCAGCATCAAATCTTGAGGGGGAAAAGAGATTAGATATCGTGGTCGAAATTGAAGGTGATTTGTCATTATTACCTTTGTTCATGAAGCGAAGCTGAAGATGTAAAGAGTCGTTCGTCGTAAAGTTCTGACACGATTAGCAAGTTGATGGAATACAAACGAGTCAATATGCCGAATGCCATACCCGAAGCTCTATTCTCATCGTCACGGAAGACATCGTGTCCGTGTCTAATGGAGGATGAATTCGAGACTTTCGGCAGCAGATTATTATTCACGGTTTCTTTTGGTGCAGATGATGTTTTCTTGGCAGCGACATTTCGACGACTCGAGGGTCGTCGCCCTCGTCGAGGAACGTTGGCCGAAATCTCTGCGAGAGCTTGAGGTCGTTTTCGCTTTGGTCTAGCAGCCTTTTTTGGCGTCTTTGAAACGTTAGACTTGGAAGAAACAAGTAATCAGTTTCTCCTGTTTTTCGGGATATGCTTTACCTCAGCCTCTTGATCAGGAATTGGCGAAGAGCTCTCGTATACACCTTTGATTCGCTCCACCTCGAACTCCGAGGTCATGACTACTTGGGTTGGTTCAATTTTCTCAGAAACCCTGCGCATCTTATCAATCACGGAATTTGGTTTCCTCTGGTTGCGCGTTCGTTTCATATCCTCGTTAGCAAGATCCATCTTGCCCATGCCGGGCCAGACTTGACCCTTGAGAGACAGCATATCACCGCTGTTGATATACTCTTCGTCCAACTCGATATCATTATCGGAAGGGGACAAGCCTGGGAAAAGCGAAAAGTCGTTGGAGAAATCCGCCTCTTCAGATTTCACGGCCGATCTTTGGTTGGATCGCTTAGACTTTCTTTTGAGCTGGCGCGGCTGTTAAAACAAGCTGATTTGCAAGAATGAGAAAATGGATAGAAGTTTTTCAACCTACTTTGGACGGCGAAAATGGGATCGAATTCCGTGTGCGGCTGCCTTTTATCGCTTCCTTCTTCTGCTTGGCCCTCATCCTCTCGACAAGGAGTGTTTCGATACCGTTATCCTTGTACCACCGCTCATATTGCTGCAGAGTGACCGATGCTGCAATGTCTTGATGTGCTTTGAGCTTGGTATGGGTTTCATGATGCAGATGGCCCTTGGACGCGATGTGAGTGAGTAAATGAGAGACATCGGAGAAACGAGGCGCCTCCGGGCAGACTGTGCAAAGTAAGGGAATGGCCTTATTCGTTGAAACCGAAATTGGAGTACAATCTCTCGTGGACTCGAGTGGCGATGCCATGTCCTGAAGTTCAAGATTAGTACTTGAATACAGTAGATAACGATGCGAGAAATGCACAACATCTCAGAACTAGACACAGAACAAGGTCTCCGCAATGCCGTTCCTGACCGCAACAGTTTCACCAGTCGTGGTGCCAGAAAAGACTTGGAGGCAAAAATGCAACAACCATGCATACAGGCCATCCAGCCGAGAGCTCAGGAGCAAAGAAGCAACAGATGGTTATGGAGCTGAGAAAAAAAGCGGCAACTGGAGCAAGATGAGATGCAAAGTAGAGCCTGACATGAATAAAGAGGAAAACAGAAAGGAAGAGCTAAAGGCCAAGAGTCGATAGCCGAGACGGAGTGAGTGTTGTAGGCAAGTCAGATAGGTGCTCGCTCTTACCGTTTGACTTTTGACGAGAATGGATTCAGGGGTACGATCCATTGCCGACGAAAGTGAAAAGGAAGCAGCGATCTATGAAGAGGCCACCGACTGCTCAGAAAACTTGGATGCTTGACCAGAAGAAACTTGGCGGATGAGAACAGAGTTCCCTTATCCTGTGACCCTGTGGCTTGTATTCGCTCTCAAAACATGGCCCATTGAGTGAGTGACGGCAACTTGAGCTGGTCATGAGGTTGATTTTGAAGAGAATGGCAACGATCTCGGGGCTAATCTCAGAGTGCAAGACATGGAATGACTTTTGAGTTCTGGGTTTTAATGTGCCGCAGCCGGCCAAAGCTCTAAAGCGAGCCATGCTCGAAAGCTCTGGATCTGGTTCCTTCCTCCTTTCTCAGGCTGATCAGCTTCCAGCCGTTGAGCGGCCGGACGTCATTCGTGGCAGCTGGCAGCTGGCAGCTCGCAGGCTGGCCGCCAAATGCCTCAGTGCTAGCCACTAGGTATCTACCTAAATACGTATGGGGGTAGGAACATAGAGGATCAGACCAGATATAACTTCCACCTGGCAGCCGTCTACCACCTGATCTTGTTCTTGCGTTGATATCTGATTGCGCCGACGAAGATGAATTCCCGTCATTTCTTTGCCAGACAAGACGATAATGGGAGTGCGGCTATAAGCGTGACGGATTGTACGACATGTATACCAAAAATTTGCTATATTATGATACTATGAGTCTGGAAGAGCTCGTGGCGTTCATATTCGTGGTAAAAATATACCATATACTCTGTATCCTGTTTGCAGAACTTTACGAAGTAAACTTCACATGGTATGGGCAATGCCCCTGAGAATACTAACAAGAAAATTTACGATTCTCTCGCCTTGTATGCTGGCTAGCACGAGTGATAATGGTTAGCAGGCTCTCAGATGGCAATAACGCTGGTTGAAATGGCAAAGGAGTTCTTCCTTTTTTTTTAAAAAAAAAAAAAAAGAAAAAGAAAAAAGAAAAAAGAAAGCACGTTAAGCACAGTGGCTCTGTGGATTATTTGACCATGTTGAATATATTTGCCAGCCTTTCTTTACTCTTCACCTCACGTGCTTGTCAGTGATTGCTTTCGGCATGCAGTAAACCGGGTCAACGGGGACCATGTGTGGATGCTGCAAAAGGCTGAGACCAGCAAGTCCGAAACACGTATGCCAAACGTCTACCATGTCGCCGGGACGATCTGCTAGGCCACCATTTTCGGTATCTTGACTGCTCAATATGAATGCAGCGAGCGCCTCACGATCGATCCAGTGTGTGCGTCCGAGTATTGCCAGACTTGCCAATACCCACCAGCTATAGCATACATCCTCGGCCTTTTCAGGGCGGCCATTCAGACCACCACCAGGCGTCTGCCTCTCGCTCAGCCAGCGGCTTAGTTTGTCGTGCTCTACGACGTCAAGTCTACCAGCAATGCTCAGAGCGGCGAGACAGGTAAATATTTGACCAGAATGTGACTCCGCACCAGGCTTGACGCCATATCCACCGTCGAAATTGGCACAGCTCTGAATGTGAGTTACAGCCTTGTCCAAATCAACAAGGGATAGCATGCCAAGAAGCGACAAAGCGTTCAAGCCTCCATAAAGAAAACGTGTATCTTCTTCTCCCCATTCATCTCCATAGAAGCTGCCTGTAATCGGGTCCTGCAAATCCGCGATATCTGTATGAGTTTTTTTTTTTTTAGTTTTTTTAGTTTTGGTTTGTTTTTTCTTTTTTTTTCTTTTTTTTTGAGTCAGACGTGACGCGAGACGCGAGACGCGAGACGCGAGAGAGAAAAATGTTGACGAATTACCTACACTTTGCGACCTTGGCTTTGCCAAATCCTCGAGAATCAAGCTCATCCAAGGCGTCAACCATGGCCAATATCTGCACAGCACTTACTGTAGACAGCATATGAGCATCATGACCGGGCGCGGCACCGAATCCGCCTGATTTGTGTTGACAAGAGAGGACGAAATCGATGGTATCCTGCCGAGGTAGCGCATCCGGCCGGCCAAGTAAATGAACCGCAGTCAAGCCCCAGTACACCCCGTTCAGCCGTAAATGCTCGGTAAGCCAATAGTCCAGCTCCTCTTTCTTCGTGTCGAGGCTTTGCACATAGTTGACATGTGCGTCTAGCGCAAGTTGGGGGCCAATTGGCGGGTGGTCAGTTGTAGCCATGAATCCTTGTAATGTGGTGATGTGAATGAAAAGGTTGATAATTTCGTTGCGGGGGACAGGAGGCTTTCAAAAACAGATCAGCATCTGATGTTGAAGTCGATGGTGAACCTTGAAGCCGATGTTGAATGAAGTTGACGCCAATGGCCTGGCCGACCCGTGTGATTGGAGGAGGGTGGTCAGCCGAGGCTCCACACCGCCCGTGAATTCATCACACGACCATATGTATGTACTAGGTGCACAATCGTTGAGATGCCAAGTTTGTCTCCAGGGAATAACAAGCTTTGAATCGGATGCAATACCAAAGCAAAGATTCTTGAACGCTGCATGTAGGTGGATGACGACATCGAAACTCTCTTGTGCGCGCCGTTCTCAAAGCCAAAGCTTCCAACGCGCAAAAGCAACGTCGTTGAGTCGTGGGCCCTCCCTTCCTCGCGATCGGGCATTTATCTGGCACATTTTGGTGGAATCGGGGGCAGTCGAAAACTTGGGGCAACTGATGAGCGAGACATCGAATACCATCCATCTTGGCCGTGCAGACTAGACACCATGCCGATACATGCAATGCAGCCAGCAACGTGAGCAAAACCAGACTGCATCCATCTGCGTCTGTATGTATGTGCAGCCAAGGCCAAGATCCCAGGGTCCCAGGCCACCCACCACCCACCACCCACCGAGCCCCTTGCTGCTTAGCACCCCTGGACTGGCTCACTCTAGTCCAAATCATGTCAATTCTTGGTGTCTATGTGTGCCTATGCATCCAGTGGATTAGTTTCTGCTAGTGCTCTAAGCAGATACCTTGGATTGGTAACCCGAGGCAAAGAGTACCAGACCGAACTTCACATGGGCCAAATAGGACTCGAGTGTCTTGGTGAGGCTGTCTTGGTGCCACGGGTGGTTCCAGACAGCTCAATGTCATCCATCATTGATCAAGCTTCCATCTGCGAAAAGGTCACGGTGGAGCGACAGGGGTGAAAGCAGGAAAAAGCAGAAGGAGAAGGAGAAGCAGGGGAAGCAGGGGAAGCCTAAAGCTCAAGTACCAACGCTGGCGCCCGAAAGAAAGAGGCCATCTTTCACCGACATTGACATCAGAAAAAAGAAAAGAAAAAAAGAAAAGAAAAAAAGCATGTGCCAACCAGGGTGCTGCAGCACGAGACAAGCGGATGTCCGGCTGAACTACACATGTACATACTACAACATTACTTGCATGGTCATGGCGAGGAGGGCTTGTTCTTTCCATGATGCATGATGCATCCCTTGGCCTTCTCTGTCTGATATCCCCGCTCCCTGATCAACCCACATCGCCTCCGTCGCCTCGGTGTTGGTGGCCCAGCTGCGTCAGAAGTTTTGCGAGTGACGTGACTCGAGCAGCAAGAACGCAAGTCCAAGACCGAGACCACCCACAGATTGAACCAGAACCACGAGACCAGCCAGCGGGCAGCAGCACCAGGGATCAGGACTCCAGACTCCAGACTCCAGACTCAGGACGCAGGACTCAGGACTCAGGACTCAGTACTCAGGAACCAGGACTCAGGAACCAGGACTCAGACACCAGCGCAGCGCAAAGACAACAAGCAAGCCTGCTTTTTCGTTGTCGTACCAGATTGTCAACCCCCCCTTGTCCTCCCTTTTCCCCTTTTGAACGACAATACTCCGCTGCAACATTGAACTGCTTCTCTGACAGCCTCTAACTGACCTCGCTCCGTGGCGGCCCACCCCCTGGTCTCGCTCCCGCCCGACCAGTTGCACCCACCATCCACCAAGCAGACCGCCTGTGGTTATTGTCGTTGGGACCGGGATTCCGTCCACTCACTCAGACAGAAAGGAGATCCAGAAGACGCAGAAGAAGAATTCTGCACGAGGATCGAACAATTGGACATTGGGCATTGGACAGCATTGGACCACCAGAAGCTCAGAGTGGCCAGAGCGGACACAGCCATTAGAGTTGTCCGTCCATCGTATCTCGTGTCTCGCTTTCTCTTCTCTCTTCTCTCGTCTCTCGTCTCCGTTTCCCGTTCCCCCCGTTCCCCCCGCTCGCCCCTCCCCGTTTGTGGTTTCTAGTTTTTGGCGGCGACAGGCCTTGGCGGCGCCATCTCGCTTCCGAGCTGGAAAGGAGAGTCGAAGGTCGAGACGTTGCCGTTGCCGTTGCGTCTGACTCAACTCAACTTAACCCCGTATCGTGTCGTGTCGTGTCGTGTCGTGTCGTGGCTGACAGGTTTCGTCCTGTCCTGTCCTGTCCTGTCCTGTCCGGTCCGGTCCGGTCGGTCTCGTCCTGCGCAGCGCTGCGCAGCCCTGCTCTGCATTGCCTTGCCTTGCCTTGCCTTGCCTTGCCTTGCCTTGCCCTGTCTCGAGTGAGTGCGTTGCTTGTGTTGCGGCGCAGGAGTAGTCAGTCGCCGGCCGGAGCAGGCCAGTCAGTCGAAACCGTTGAAACCGTCGACACTGAGATCCAGGAGCGAGAGACATTGATTGACCTGCCCCGACCTGACGCAGACGCAGACGCAGACGCAGACGCCATGAGACGCAAGCCCGTGCCGCAGCCGTTGACGCTGGGCAGTTCCGGCAGCTCCAACACCAGCAGCATCAACGCACATGCATCCAATGCAAATGCATCCAGCCTGAGCACTTCCACCAGCCTGGGCACGTCCAGCACAGCTCGCACCCCGCGCCCCGAAGCCGAAGCCCACGTCAATCCACGGTCTCGCCAGGCCTCGCAGCACTCGCAGCCTTCACAGAAGTCGCTCTTCTCGCCGCCCGCGCAGGCCTCGCCGCAGCAGCCCTCGCCGGCGCTGTCGCCACGGGAGCCCTCTTCTCCTGCCCTGGCGGCGAGTCGCCGCGCTGCTGCTGCAGGCTTGAGGCGACCACAGACCAGCACCGCCGCACAGGCAGGCACCGCACCGCCGGCACCAGGGCAACAAGCTCAACACCTGCTGCAGTCGCAGTTGCAGGCGCCGGCAGGCTCAGGCCCGGGCACAGGCTCGGGCACAGGCTCGGGCACAGGCTCACCCACTGGCATCGTCCCCCAAACCGCCAGCCATCTCAGGCCAAGCCAGTCGTCGCCGGGCGTCAACGACTGGTCGTCCATCTCGCCCACAGCCCAACCGCCATCCCAGCTGCATCATCCGCATCATTTGCGTCACCCGCTCCCGCTCCCGCTGTCGCCTCACTCCCTCCGCCAGCAAACCCGCGACGACCGCATCACGCCCGCCCTTCTCCCTCCCCCCGTGCCTTCGCCTTGCTACGACCAAGGAGCGGCGCCTGTCTCGCCAGTACCTCGCCACGCCGTCGCCCCCGGCGGCCGCCGCCCAGGAACCAAGAGCGGCTTCTTCCACTTTACCAAATCTTCCTCTTCCAAAAGCTTTCCCACGTCGCCCTGTTCCGATTCTCGACTGCCTTCTCTTGCAGGAAACTCTGACGGCTTCGGTGCGCCGAGATCTGGAGGTACGATGAAAGCGCTATTGCCACAAAGGGCAGCCAGCTTGAACAGCCACACATCCAAGCCCAACCGAGTCGGAGAAACATCCATGCCAGCTCACTCGCTCCTTATCTGCGAGATTGTCACCGCATGACCCCTCATTTTTTTTTCTCCCACCGTGTTTGAAACCACTGCTGAATCGCCTGGTAAATTTCACGATGAAAAGATGGCTAATCAAAGTCTTTGTATCTAGATCTTTCATATGAGCAAAATTCCTTGCAGCAATCCGATTCCTTTCCTTTCTCCTCTCGCTCCGAGCTATCCCTTTCTTCCGCCGGAGATTACGATATCACTTCTGTTCCGTCGTCGAGTAGCAAAAGAAGCAAATCGAAATCGTTTGGCTTGCTGAGCCGCAGCAAATCCAGCAAGGACAAGGATCAGGGTCACGGGCACAGGCACAGGCACGGGCACAAGCACGGTCGCGGGCACATACACGCTGCTTCCACCACCCCTCTGCCGCCGGCACCCGTCCGTGTCGATTCCTCCGACACTTCACTACCTCTTAGAACGGCCCCGATTGCTCAAGATCGGGCGTTTCGGGACATGATGAATTCTCGTTCGCGGAACCGATCCGAAGACCGAGCGGCCGGCCGGGACTCGTCTCGAGATAAGGAGCGCAGAGCCTTGCCAAACACGTTTAAAGACCACAGCAGCCACAGCGCCAACGCCAATAACACCAACCCCAACGGCAATGGCAACGGCCACGGCAATAACCACAACAACAGCCACAGCCACCACAACCACCACCACGGCGGCGGCGGCGGCGGCGGCGGCTCGAATTTCCTCAGTGGACTGCGCCAGTCGTCTACCAAGGCTGCTGATATCATTAGCAAGGGTTTGTTCGGCAAGGGATCGCGGGGTGGGAGCACGACTGCTTCAGCAGAGAGAGATTCCGTCATCGACGACGAGCATTATGTGCTCAAAACCATCAATCTGCCTCTGGTGGAACAAACGCGCCAAACCCGCATTTCGAAGCGACTTGAAAACTCAAGAGACAAGACGGAGTTTTGGATGCCTGCTTTTCCTTGGCGTGCAATCGACTACTTGAATTACAAAGGATGCGACGTGGAAGGGTTATATCGAGTTCCTGGTAGTGGTCCGCAAATCAAAAAGTGGCAAAGAAAATTCGATGAGCGTAAGTCGTTTCTTTCTTTTTCTCTCTCTCTCTCTCTCTCTCTCTCTCTCTCTCTCTCTCTCTTTTTTTTTTTTTTTTTTTCTTTTCTTTTTGGCATAAACCAAAATCCCATTCTTCCAGCTTGATGCTCATACGTCGATTCTAGAATACGATGTCAATTTATTTGACGAGGACACTCTCTATGACATCAACATCATTGGGTCTATGCTAAAAGCTTGGCTTCGAGAACTACCCGATGAATTATTTCCGAAAGAGGCACAAGACCGAATCGCTCGCGAATGTGCTGGAGCCACAGAAGTGCCACAGATGCTCATCGACGAATTATCCAACTTGTCCCCCTTCAACTACTATCTACTATTCGCCATCACGTGTCATCTGAGCCTCTTGCTGGCGCACTCAGAGAAGAACAAGATGGACTTCAGAAATCTGTGCATCTGTTTCCAACCCTGCATGAAGATTGATGCTTTCTGCTTCAAATTCTTGGTCTGCGATTGGAGGAATTGTTGGAGGGGCTGCAAGAATGAGGCCAGGTACATTGAAGAAGAGTACCGACTCTTTGACCAGCCACCCCCTCGAGGTATTTCCGAGCCCAAATGTCCTTCTCAGCACGAGGAGACAAATGAAGGGAAACAACCGTCGCTCGATATCAGCAAACCATCCCATGTGGAACACGAGGTAGAGTTCAGGCAGCGCCAACCTTCTGTATCCAACGCCAGCATTGTCTCCAAAGCCTCGACGATTTCCACCAATGTGACGACAAACAGCGAACGCGAAACTCCCGAGAGGGTCAGGGATATCCGCCCTTTGTCGCCCATCAAGCCACTGTCTCCCATCGGCTTTTAAGAACCAGGCAATTGAGGAATATACATGAACCCTTCTTAAATTGTCGATACACCTATAATCTCCTATGAAGTCCGCGACGTGTCATCCTCCACAATCAGGGCTTGTCTCCGACTCGGGCGGTGTTCATCATGTTTTGTTCTGCTTTTCTGTTGTGATTGGTATCTGTCGGTTGTGGTTTACTTTTTTCACTTAACGCCTATGATGACGAAGCCTCTTGTGTTTTGGCCTGCTGAAATTCGACATAATTAATTTTTCTTTTGTCTGTTTGTGGCATTGATCACGGCGGTCCAATGCTTCTCATGTCTTCCCATTTTGTCTCTCCACCGGTGGCGACGCAGGTTGTTTTTCAAAAAAAAAAATCGCATTGCATATCTCTCTTACCTTTCCATACAGCCGAGCTGCGCCTGTTGGTTGTTTTGGTATACCCTCCCCCCCCCCCTTTTTTTTTTTTTATTTTTGATGTTCTTGGTTTTCTTGTGCGATATATATATATATATATCTATATATATATAAATTTACCTTACCCTCCCCGTCCCTTTACCTTCACAATTCGTGTCCTGTCATGTCGTGCCAGATCATCATCTTCTTTCTTCTCCGCTACTTCGGCAACACGCGTGGACTTTTATTTCGCTGTTCCCCGCAAACAGATTTATATGTTATTCTCCGGAACAAAGCGAAATGATGACCATCACAGAGTGTTCGAAAATGGTTTTTTTTCCTCCCAAGGGCGACAAACAATATGGAGGAAGGACGGGATTCCGAGCGTTGGATGTTCCTAAATATGACAGGCTATCCTGTTCCTCTTTCTCGGGTAGGCTTATTTGGAGGCAGAAGTGGTAGTATTCTCTTTGACATAGAGAGGTGGGACACAAATTGACCCGAGATTATGGTGGTTCGTGTATGATTATTGTCGCTGCAAAGTCTTGTCCGGGATAGTGACCTGGGCTGAGAGAAATGAATTTCCTCTTTTTTTTCTATTTTTTTCTTTTTTTTTTTAAAAAAAAAAAAAGGTTCGACTAGATAGCGAGGTCAAGTCAAGTTTGGAAACCATTGCATGCGTTGTCAAGGCCCGACAGATCATGCATGGAAGGGCCTAGTCCCAGGGAAGGAGAAGTAATCATTGGGAAAACTTGTCTATTACTTCTTTATCTACTGTGTACATACATATATTGGAAATGAAATGAAGATTCGAATTTTTTAAAACGATTTTATTCAATGTACGTGTGTACATATGCATATACGACTCCGCAGTTGCCTCCCACTCGAGTTTATTGTTCAAAAAAAATAAAGAAAAAAAAACCTGGTTCCGATAAACGCCATGACTATATAAGAGTATAGGATATAAAAAAGCGGAAAACATGTTTTTAAGATAAAAGAAAGTGATGGGGAAATGACTAGAAGAAATAAAGAAAAAAGAAAGGGAAAAAGAAAAGGAAAAAGAAGAAAAGCTTTCTCAAGACCGTGATACATATTGTGCGTTCCATAACACAAGCAACACACTCATATTCATACCCACGTCTATTCCGTCTACTCCGTCCATCCCGTTTATCGTCCCAGACCAAACCACTCCACTCACTTGCCACCACCCCCTCCATCCCTCTGGTTCTTCCTCATCTTCCTCTCATTCCTCTTAATCCGCTCCATCCTCTCCCTCCTCCCATCCCCCCGTATACTGGTCCCCTCTTTCCTCTCCGCCTCCTTCTTCATGTCCACCTCCATAATGGGATAATCCTCGCCCTTCTTGTTAAGACCCCCATATCCCCACTTCCTCTTCCACTCGCCCGACTCCTCGTCGTAGGCCAAGTTGCGTCGCGACTCTCTCGTCTTGGGCGCGATGCCCTTCTTCTCGGCGAATCGCTCCCATTTCGTCTTTGTCTTGATGGCCGGAAGGGGCTTCTCGCGCGGGAGGCTCGTCGTCGGGTTGGGCAGGGACAGGAGCACGCCGTCCTTGGTGGAGGAGATGGGACAGGTTGTTAGGAGCTGGTTGATGAGGGATTGGGCGCCGTCGCGGGCGACTTGGGCGAGGGACTGGTCGAGGTGGGCGTGGTCGAGGGTGATGGCGTTGGGGTCTTGGGCGAGGAGGAGGCCGAGGTCGAAGGTATAGGGAGTGGGTTTTTCGACGACCACGGGCAGTTTGACCCTTTGGGTGATCATTTTTGACATCTTTGGCGTTCTTTTTTATTTTTATTTTTATTTATTTTCCCTTTTTCTTTTGGTTGTGATTTGAAATCCTGAAAAATAAGAATGGATGGAGGTGCCCGTGGCGTGGATTGCAAAAGACTCGTTGACAATGTTCAATGTTACTTTCAATGTTCCTCTTTCTTTCTGTCTCTTTTTTTTTTTTCTTGCCTGGGACACTGGAAATTTTTGGAGGTCCGATAAGAAACGATAAGATCTAAATGCGCTGTATCAGCAGCGGGACCTGCCTTTTTCCGAATTCGCCAGCCCAGGCAGCCAATCGGTGGCGGGTCCCACGACGTCGGGTACGTACTCTGGTACTCTTGTACTCTGGTACTCTCGAGACTGGTGTTTGGATGGGTACGAAAACTCCAGACCATTTTTCGACACTTCATCTTTGAGCAGGCCGCTCTCGAGGCGACAGGGAGCGAGCATCATTCCTGCTGCGTCTCGTCTTTCCACCCCCACGCAATTCCTCATCGGCCACCATGGCCGCCATGGCCGCCTCGGCAGCTTCTTCTCTCCGCACCCTCGTCCGCCCATCCGTCCTCCCCTCGGCGCAGCGCATTCTTCCCATCCTGCTCGTTCCTCGAGGAGCAGCCGTATCAGCAGCAGCACTCTTCTCAACCAGCGCTTCTTTTGCGGCCGCCCCCCCTCCCACCATCAGTTCCCGCCGAGACCTTCCCAAAAAGACCAAGCGGACCTTCAAAAAGAAGACCAATATCGTGTCCGTCAAGAAGCCCAATCCAGGAGAGCGCAAGGCCTTCCGCAAGCGCATCCAGCTCAGCAACAACAGCGCGCTTTCCGTCGAGGGCATCGACGATCTGAGTCCCGCGGCGTTGGCCGATCCGACGAGCGCGGGGAAGATGCTGGCCATTCCGGACAAGGTGGTCGATCAGTTGAGGGCCCTGGAAGCGTTCAAGACAACCCAGACGTGGAACCTGTTTCGGCGGCCGCACTTCTTGGTGAGGCAAGAGACGGTGGAGTTGATGCGCCGGATGGCTGGCTCTGTCGACGAAAAGGAGGCGCTGAAATGTGTCATTAGGGGGTCCAAATTGTCGGGCAAGAGCATGACTTTGTTGCAGGCCATGGCGTATGGGTTAATCAATGAGTGGGTTGTTTTACACATTCCCGAAGGTACAGTATTGTCTTGTTATCTTCTTTTTTTTCTCTCCTCCCCCCCCCCCCTTTTCCTCCCTCTCTCGTCAGGCTGGCACATCTTCTCCTCTACCGTATCAATATATTAACTTTTTTTTTTTTTTTTTCGTTTGTAGGCCAAGATCTGACCAACGGAAACACGGAATTCTCGCCCATTGAGGGTACAAGGCCCATGCAGTTCGCCCAGCCCGTTTACTGTCTCAAATTGCTGCAAAATATTTACAAGGCCAACAAGGCTGTCCTCGAAAAACTCCCCCTCCAACAGGACTGGTCGCGCCTTAGTTCCCATCTTGTGAAGGACACCACCTCCCTGGCGGATCTCGTCCTCAGCGCCAAAGAAAGCGAGTACGCCTGGCCAACACTGAGTGCCCTCTGGTCTGAACTTACGCAGCCTGGACGACCTCCCGTCCTTTTCGCCCTCGATGGCCTCGCCCACCTCAACATGATGAGCGACTACCGTGATCCATCCTACAAGCAGGTCCACGCGCACGACCTCTTGCTCGTCCGGCTCTTCATCGACGCCCTATCCGGGAAGACCAAACTCCCCAACGGAGGCGCCGTCGTCGCCGCCACCTCGGACAACAACACCTACTACCACCCTTCGCAGGAACTCGCCCTCTCGCAGCTCGAAGCCGGGCAGGCCGGGCGCGAAATCCCCAAGCCAGACCCTTATGAGCGCAAGTACGACGACCGCGTATACGATGCCCTTAAGAACAGCCACGTTCTTCGTGTCGGTTGTCTCACCCGGCACGACGCCCGCGTCCTAATGGAGTATTGGGGCGCAAGCGGCATGCTGCGCAGCGTCTTGGACTCGCGAACCGTCTCGGAGAAATGGACCCTAGGCGGGCACGGCATCGTTGGAGAAATGGAGAGGGTATCGTTGATGACGATGAGGATGTAGAGAAGCAAATTGTACCGCAACGGAGGACAAATAAAAATAACGACAAAACTGTGGAGTTTTTAATTTTTCCCGCGGCGGAAAGAAAAAATGCTGTATTATAATGGATAGGATGTAGTCTCGGAAAAAGAAGGGTGTTGTAGACTATTCGAGAGCGTACTCGATCTCGAGTACGTCGTGTATATTTGCCACTTGCGAAAAGGTCGATGAAATGCCATGGTCGCGCGTGTGAGATGTGAGCTATGTCCCAACACCACTGCATACAACACGCTGGATTCAATGAAAATAAGAAAATAACCCGAATGCCGTGACAATCGCATCGTACCTCATACATCGCGATCACGCATTCCACGGCGCACACCTCGATGCCCCGTCATGCACGAGCCAGATACGAAATTGCGCACCTAGAATATACGATATTGACTCCCTGGAACAAGCGGTAAGCGCTATCACGACGTGTATAGTGTTTTCGGGTGGTGGTGCTCTTTGTTTTGTTATATATCATTAATCGTGGGTTTTTTTTTCCCAAGGACAAAAACCACATACGTACATGTATCAGAACATGATTCAGTAATGTGCTCCCACTATGACTAGCCGAACAAGCTGCTCATTGTAGATGGAATACGGAACAAGAAAAAGCATGGGCCGTCCAACGAGTACACAACGAGGACATGACGGATCAAAAGAACGAGGAGAACAGGAGAGCTCGATGGCGCGGTACGTCGTCATCCGTGATGCATTCGCTGGGTGATCTGATCTCTTCACTCACGCACCTCTCACTCCATCACTGACTCACCAAAATGCCACGACGCACAAGACAAGACTCTGAATTGGAAAAGCGTCATGGCTCTAGCAATCATTATTTTCTACCTCGATTCAGATGCCATCCTGTCTGCCCAAGTACGAGGTACTCATCAATCGACTCCCCTATCACCCCCTTTTTCAAAACCCATAGCTCACCTTTCGACCCTCACGAATCCACATCATTCATGGTCCATGAACAGATAAACAAAAATTACCCGGCGCCGCATACATTGTTTCCCTAAAACAAAGACAAAAGAAGCCAAAAAAACAAAAAATGACCTTTGAAAAAGACAAAAACAAAACATGCCCATGCATCATTACGCTATACCGCTATAGTCTTAGTCGTCCATAGCATCCTCGTCGTCGTCATTGTCTGCCGTGACGAATATCAGTCTGGCTCCGTTGCCGGTGGTTTGCCATACCTAGCGTTAGGTTAGTAAAAATTGGGTTATTTCAAATGTATAGATATATGTATTATGTATCTGCGTGTGCGTGTGCGTGTGTGTTGGCAGCTTACATCAAGTGTGGTGTACTCTTCCAGCGCGTTGAGCCACTGATCCTCCGTGTACCCCTTGGCAATCACACGCTCTTTGACCTTGCGCATGCTCAGTTCTACGCCGAGCTCGTCGTCTTCGGCGTCGACGGCCCGACATGCGCCAGAATCAGCGAGGGCCTTGACGAGGTTGTATATCCTGCTGCTGGCGTTCAAGTTACGACGTCCGGTGCCGGTTTCTGCGTTGAGGCTCTCCTTGCTGGCCTCGATGAGACGCAAAGCCTCGTCCACATCGTCTTGGCACACCTGGTTGCTGAAGCGGAGCCGAGCGAGGGCCTGAGCCAGACGAACGACACCGAGCAGCGTCCTGGGCGTGGTGTGGGTGAATTGCTTGCCCTTCTTCTCGGCGCGCTGTTGCTGAACGCGGAGTCGCACATACGTCTTGATCATGTAGTCTGAGACGGATTCGGGAACCACGGGGCGATAGGTTCGTGCCTGAGCGACGTAGGAGCGCACCTCGTGGGGGCTAAAGACGACATTGTCGGTGCCAATGTCCGGGTGACGGTTGTGCATGTGCACGTAGGCAACGTGCTTGGCCAGCTGCTCGTCTGTGTCGCGAGAGGGGGTATCAAGGAGGAGGAACAGGACGTCAAAACGAGACAGAAGAGCAGCAGGGAGGTTGATGTTCTCCACGGGGGAAATGCGAGGATTATATCGTCCGTAGATAGGGTTGGCAGCGGCAAGGATGGAGGTGCGGGCATTAAGGGTCGTGGAAATGCCGGCTTTGGAAATCGAGATTGTTTGTTGTTCCATGACTTCGTGGATGGCGGTTCGATCTGTTTCGTCCATCTTGTCGAATTCATCGATACAGCAGATGCCATTGTCAGCAAGAACAAGAGCACCGCCCTCGAGAACCATCTCGTCCGTCACGGGGTCTCGCATGACGGCAGCCGTCAGACCAACGCCACTGCTTCCACGACCAGAGGTATAGACGCCGCGAGGAGCTACCTTGGAGATATACTTGAGAAGTTGTGATTTGGCAACACCAGGGTCACCCATTAGGCAGATGTTGATATCGCCACGAATCTTCATCCCGTCACCCATCTCCTTGGTGACACCGCCAATCAGCAGCAGCAACAGGGCCTTCTTGACGTCCAGGTGGCCAAAGATCTCGGGCGCTATGGACTTGGCAAGCAGCTCATAGACCTGACCAGTCTGGCGGTATTTGTCAATGCGTCGCACTAAGAGCGGGTCGATAATCATCTCGCTATACGCCTTTTTGTGTTGATGTACATAGTGGGCCTCGAGATAGGTATCCGTCAGCAGGCCAGCTTTCATCGCTTTAAATCCTGTGTAGGGTGTCGGCAGGAAGATGCCCGAAATATCAACCACATCACCGGGGTTGATTTGGCGCACCAGACTTCCATAGCACAAGACTGTCAAAGAGCGTGGAATCTGGCCAATGGGGACTTGCTCGGCCATCTCTTGAACCTTGACCTCCTGGAAGGGCAAGAACTTGGATGCTCTGGTCGAAGGGTTCAGCTGGCCCTTGGACTGGTTTCTTTGGCAGATCTGAGAAGGACACATGGTCAAGGGACCATACTGCTTGTCAGAGACAGGCTGGAAGATCTCGCATCCGCAGCGATCGCACGTGTATGCGCTGACTTGCACAATGGGCTTCACGTCTGAGACTCTCGTCGCAATTGCGCTGACCGTGATGAGGTTTCCCAGATGCTCGCCTCGCACTTGACGGACTGCCAGGGCCTTGGCGGGTTTGTCTGTGGTGCCGGACCTGGGCTTGAAGACCAGGGTGTAACGTCGGACAAGCTCTGCCGGGAACTTGTCGTCTTCGACCGTTGGGTCTCTCTCCGCGGCTTCCTGCAATTCACGATTGCGAGCTTGTCGTCGGGCCATGAGAACATCGAGAACATCATCCTTGAAGCTTGATTTGCATGTTAGCGGAGCGCTTCTCGGTCTGCGGGACGAAGACAGAGCAGGTGAAGGTAGTCTCATGCCCATCCCGACCCTATTTTATTCTGCTGATCCATACTTGACATCTAGGCTTGGTTGTGGCATGACATTGTCCACGGCTTTCGAGACAATGTCGACATAGTGTTTCGTATTTATTTCGATCGAATCCACTAAATGCAGTGGTTCGTCGTCGTATTGGGCTTCCCACTGTTTGCGGAGGGGGATTAGTCGAGGCCGCGGCAAAAGGGGAATCAGACTGATGACGGCGCCCAGATGCGTATTCTACTCACAGTGACCAAATCATCCAGATCAATCACAATCTCTTCGATGGATCTATCGGCCAATTGTTGCAGCAAGTCCATGTACTTGTGTTGAGGTTCTCTCTGACGCTGCTTTTCTTGACGCCGACGGTTGACGGACTCGGCATCCTCGTCCATGGCATCGTATTCGTCGCTTAATTCATCTTCACCGATTGTGATATCGCCCAAAGCCGTCGTGATGGTATGCTCGGGAGACGTCTTGAAGTCCTTGAGGAACTCCTCGAAGCCCTCTAGTCAATGTCAGCGCCAAAAATGCGCGGGGAGAGAGGCTGAAGAGGTCTCGATGTTTTCAGGGGGGAGGGGGTGTTCAGAAATACACACTTTGCTGGGCTTCATAATTGACGGGGGCCTTGAATTCGCGAAGCGCCATATTGAACTGATGCTGCGACTGACTGTGATGACGGATGTTGAAGCGCAGATGCTCCTGCGCGGCTGCTTGCGAAGTTTGAGGGACGGACTAGGTGAGAGTCAGACAGGGGTGCAACCAACGATGCACCAATGAAGGCCAGACGCGAGTTTTCGTGTCGCCGGTCGGCGTCGCGTCTGCAGGAGCGATCCAAAAAAGAAAGATCAATCAAACCTGCAGCAAGCGCCACAAGACGGATAGGTGACAGCCACAGAGGAGCTGATGTGACTGTGGCTGTGTCCATCCCTTGTCTTGCCCGCCGCCGTCGGCACGTGGATGTACCTCGGCAGAGGATGGCAGAGAAGATGTCAGTCAGCATCTCGAGTCGAGTCGAGCTTCAAACACGGGCATGGACATGACCACGTCCATAGCAGTCATGTCTGCTGCTACTTTCGCTACGCACACACACCTTTGAAGCCTCAGCTGCCAAGAAGCTCCGCGAGTTCCGTCCCATCATCAGTCGGCCATGCACCTTGATTGCTCAGCTCAGCATGGCGCCCAGAAAGAATGCGTCATCTGCCGCTGCCGAGCTGTCGCTGGTCCACTTGAAGAACTGCTTGGTTAATCTGCCACAGTCTCTCGTTTCATTGCTTCTGAACCTGGACACGGTGAGTTTTTTTTAGTTTTTTTTTAGTTTTTTTTTCGTTATTGTCTCCCAGTAATGTCACAATCATCGAGCTCTTCAACACTCTCTGACTGTTCAATTGACGCCTCGCAGCCGGTCCAAAATGTCGTCGTCGAGCTTGCCTACAAACCCTCCGCCACCACCGTTACTGTTAGCTCTGGAGGCCAATCGTCCCCTTCGCGGTCCATTTTCGTGGGTTGGACCGGCATGCCCAGCAAGCGACGAGCTGCTCCTCTCGTGAGCCACGATGGCATCAGCGGCAGCCGAGCGTCTCGAGACCAGGACCTTCAGGTGGTGGAAATGGATGCGACGCTCGCCAATACTCTGGAGCTCTCCGAGGGTCAAAGAGTCACGGCTACCATACACATCAATCCTCTTATCGCACACACAATCCATATCGAGCCACTCACTCCAGAAGATTGGGAAATAATAGAACTTCACGCCACGTTTCTCGAGCTCAATCTACAGTCGCAGATTCGCGCGCTTCCCAACCCGGCTTACCACCACCATGATGGCTCTGTAGCCGTTTCTGTCGCCCCTCATCCGCTGACGTTACACCTCTCGCCTACGTCTACCGCCGGCATCAAGGTCGTGTCGCTGGATCCCGCGCCACCCACCGATGTGGCTTTTGTCAAACTATCGCCCAACGCCGAAGTCATTGTTGCTCCCAAGACAAGAGCGAAAACATCACAGGTTGGTGTTGGCGGCGGCGGCGGCGGCGGCGACCACCGCAGCGTTGCCAGCACCTCCAAATCCAGACGTAGCGGCGCAAGTACTGTCCGAAGACAGCGCGCCAGAGAAGAGCCAAAGCCTACCATGTTCCTTCGGGCTATCGAGCGAACGGCTTGTAGGCAATGGTTCGAAGACGGCCCATTGAATCCAGATATCAGTATCTGGGTCGATCGCGAGCGCCTGCTCGCGAGCCCATTCCGAGGCGTCAACTACGTCGTCGTCGACATTATCAAGCCAGCCGGACTGCAGAAACCACAGGTCGAGGATGGAAGCGCTGCCCCGACCAGCTTAGTCGCCTCGCCCAAGGTCGTCGCGCGCTTAAAGCCCTGGGATGACCCTCCCCATGGACAGACCGCGGCCTTGTCGTCGCCCTTGTGCGCAGTACTAGGCAATGCAGGTATTGTAGGTGGTCTGGTCAAAATTCAGGCAGCACCGCCACCGCTACCCAAGGGAGCAGTCCAAAGTGTCAGAGTATATCCCTTTGCCGGCGCCGGCGGCTCAAAGCCAAGCGAAGGTCTGAAGTTCGGTAGCGACTCCAAAGCTGAGAAAGAGGAGTCAGCAAAGCGATTTCGACATATGTACTCGGGCGCAAAGAACACAGACGGTCTGTTACAAGGACCAATCACGGATGGTATGGTGGTGGGTGTATACAGCGAACTGTCGGCTCCGCAGGGTTGGGAGGGCGGCTTTGTGAAGTTTGAGTATAGCTCAGAGCACATCTCTCAAGACCGAGGCAGAGACGCGCTGTTATGGGCTGCCGGTCTGGACGACAAGACTCACATCGAGTTTCAGCAGCCTCAGTCTCGGCCTCCCTGGATGACGGTCGAGCCTGATGTCTTTGAGTCGCTACCCACGCACGAATCTCTCCTCGTGGGCATCGACTCCTTGCTTCAAGACCTCCGGAAGCAACTAGCGCACCTGTCTTCGGTTTTGCTGACTGGCGGCAGGGGTTCCGGCAAGACATCTGTGGCAAAACACATGGCAGAGAAGTTGAGACAAGAGACGCTCTTCCACAGCTTGTATTTCTCGTGCCGGAAGCTCGTCAACGATGAGACCAGAGTTTCCACGATCAAGGAGACCCTCACGAGAATATTCATGTCGGCGAGTTGGGGAGCACGACTCGGCGGAAAGGCTGTGGTCGTTCTTGACGACCTGGATAAGTTGTGTCCTGTGGAGACGGAACTTCAAATCGGCAACGACAACGGCCGGAGCAGACAAATCAGCGAAACAGTACGCTCGATTGTTCGGGAATTCTGCACTCGAGACAGTGGCATCGTTTTGCTGGCTACTGCTGAGGGAAAGGACTCGCTCAACAACGTTGTGGTCAGCGGACATGTTGTTAGAGAGATGATGGAGCTCAAGGCTCCAGACAAGGAAGCAAGACGGAGGATCATGGAAGCCATTGCCCGCCAGGATTCTGCCTCGGAATCCATTTCGGAGGACGGGGTTTTGGTGGCCAACGACGACCTGGACAGCAACCTCAGCCGGCCATCCACGTCGAGCGGCGGCGGCGAAATCGCCGAAGGCGATGACAGTGACACGTGGCTGCATGGCACCGAAATTTCCGAGAAGCCCACGTCGAAATCCGCAGGTTTCGTCATTGAGGCTGACCTGGACTTTCTCGACGTGGCAGGCTCAACGGACGGATACATGCCAGGAGATATTCAGGTGCTGGTATCCAGGGCGCGAAACGAGGCCATGATGCGCTCCCTCACAGAATCTCCGAATGCCGCCCCCGACAGCGCGGTCCGCCTCGGTCGAGTCGACTTCGACAGCGCCCTGAAAGGTTTCACGCCGGCATCGCTCCGGAACGTTCCGCTGCAGAGCTCGACAACGACATTCAAATCCATAGGAGGCCTGCGAGAAACACGCCGCATCTTGCTCGAAACACTCGAATACCCCACCAAATACGCCCCCATCTTCGCTCAGTGTCCCCTCCGCCTCCGATCCGGACTCCTCCTCTACGGCTACCCCGGTTGCGGCAAGACACTCCTCGCCAGCGCCGTCGCCGGCGAATGCGGCCTCAACTTCATCAGCGTCAAGGGCCCCGAAATCCTCAACAAGTACATTGGTGCTTCGGAGAAGAGCGTGCGCGACCTGTTCGACCGCGCCCAGGCCGCCAGGCCCTGTGTCTTGTTCTTCGACGAGTTCGACTCCATTGCACCCAAGAGGGGACACGACTCGACAGGCGTGACGGACCGTGTGGTCAACCAGCTGCTCACGCAGATGGACGGTGCTGAGGGCCTCTCGGGCGTCTACGTCCTGGCAGCCACGTCGCGACCCGACCTCATTGACCCGGCTCTGCTCCGGCCGGGTCGTCTGGACAAGTCCCTCCTCTGCGACCTCCCTGGCCTGGAAGACCGCCTCGATATCATACAAGCGCTTGTTAAAAAAAATCGACTGTCGAGCGACCTGGAACGGCACAAATCCGACTCGGACCGTGATGGCTTGATGGAAATGGCTCGTCGGACCGAAGGCTTCTCGGGCGCTGATCTCCAGGCGCTGGTTTCCAACGCGCAACTTGAGGCCATTCACGATGTTCTCGACACAAATGGTGTCTCCGGCGCCGTCTGCGCACGCGGAAGCTACTCTAAGCAGCACAAGAACACAGCAGAAGCAGCAGCTCCCAACGCCACAACACCCAGCTTCATCCAATTCCGTTACGGTACCGAATCGACCCTCTCGGAGAAAAGGCTACCCATCCCGCAGAGTCAAGCTGCCGCTCTCGTGGAAAACGCCGCCATTACATCCAAGCTCGAGCAGATGATGCTGGCTCGCAAACAGGCCAAGCAGGTAAAGAAGGGATACGGGGCGCTGGAGGAGTCGGGCGGGATTGACTTGAACAACAACAGCAACAACAGCAACAGCAACAGCAACAGCAACAACAGCAACAGCAACAACATCAAGAGCAAGGGCGTGAGAGAAGTGGTCATCTCGTGGGAGCACCTCGTCCGAGCGCTAGACAAGACGCGCGCGAGCATCAGCAATGAGGAAAAGGCGAGGCTGGGCCGGATTTACCATGAATTTGTGGTGGGTCGGAGCGGACAGATGAAGGATGGGCAGGGGAGTATGGAGATTGGGGGACGGAGTAGCCTTATGTAGGTGCATGTGCATGTATGTGTATATTTCGAGCAGAGACTCAACTATTTATAGAAAGTGCTTTCATGGTAACATCCTGCGCAAGGGGACCAAAAAAAAAACCCTAGAATAGAAAAAAAGAAAATCAAGACTATATAGATATCTATGAACCAACTTCACTCATGACCTCTTTAATCACCCTCATCACCTCCCCATGTAACCGCGCATCCCTCGCAAGCACCAGCCCCCTATTCCCCGCCAGATACCTGCCCAGCCCGAAATCCACCTCCTTGCCATCCAGATCCGACACCCGGCCGCCCAACTCCCGAAACATGAGCTGCGCGCCCGCATGGTCCCAGATACACGAGTGGGCGTTCTCCCTCTTCGGCAATCGGACGAGCAGATCGCCGCCGCCGAGAATCAGGCCCGCGTACCGGACGTGCGAGGCCCAGACATCGGTGCCGGGGAAGGGGATGGATAAGTCCTCGCATACGCGCCGGATGATGCTTCGCTGGGGGTCTGGGTTCCGATCACAGTCTATGAGATGGGTTTCTTGTCGGGAGGAGCTCGGCTGCAGGGGCTGCAGGAGCTGGTTATCTGGGGAAAGGGAGGAGGCTTGGCCGGAGGAAAGGGTTGTTCTGGTGACGCCCTGGCCTTGGACGGCGGAGAGCATGATGCCGAGGCCGGTGGTGTCGATGATGTCTTCGGCGATGCGGCCTGTCGTCGGGGAGAGGCGGAGGTTGGGATATACCACCGCGGCGAGGACTTCGGAGCCATGCTCGAGCAGGGTGACCGCCACGGCGTATTGCTCGCCGCGGAGGAACGTGGCCGTCCCGTCTACGGGGTCCATGGCCCAGAATCGGCCGTGTCGGCCGCCCTCGCCGCGACCCCCCAGGTCAATCAGGTCCAGCATCTCGTCGACCGACAGGTCCGGTACTGCCTCGTTGTCCTCGCTTTTCTCTTCCCTTCCATCGCGCTCCTGCTCCTGCTCCTGCGTCTGCTCCTGCGTCTGCTCCTGCGTCTGCGCCTCCTGCCGCCTCTTCTCCCGCTCCCACTCCGTCACGCCCTCACAGTACAGCCCGAAAACCTGCCCCCTGAGCCCCTCATCCCGCCTCAGCACCTCCGCATCCTCCTCCCCCACGAACCCATCCTCGGGAAACGCCTCGTGCAGGATGCGAATCAGGAGCGCCTGGGCGGCGAAGTCGGCGATTGTGACGGGCGAGGCATCTGCCTTGGAGACTTGTGTGACGGACGAGGAGAGAACTCGTTTGGTGAGGCGGGCGGCGTGGAGGGCGGCGGCGCGGGCGGTGGAGAGTTCTTTGTGCCAGGGAAGGGATGGTGAGGGAGCCATTTCTTTTCTTCTTCTTTTTTTTCCTTCTTTTTTTTCCTTCTTTTTTTCCTTCCTTTTTTTTCGGTTCTGCTTGTTCTGTTTTATAGAATTGGAGCCCAGGATTATCGAGAAAAAGGGCGATTGGTTTCGGTCATGTTTGGATTGAATCGCAATGGGTTGTTGTTGTTGTAGTTGGACTGATTGGCTGGCTGGGTTGTTGGCACGAGACGGGAGATTTTGGAGCTCGGGGATTGGTCGGCCCATGGATTTGTGGGGCGATGTCATCATGGGCATCATGCGTGGTTTGGTTTGGGTGAAGGGAAGAGCTTGACGGGCATGATAGCATGATGGCATGATAGCATGATGGACATGATGGACATGACTTCCTCGACTCGTCCTCTCGAAGCACTGCCCTGCCTGCTACGACTTGTACATGGCATCGGGCCTGCATGCATGCAGCTTTTCCAGCCTGCCGTTACGCACAGATAGAAGAAGGCTTGATAGATAGACACTCGTTGCATCTCGTACTAGATGGGATACCAAGTACCTGTCCCTCTTCTCCCCCTGTCTCTCCCTCTTGTCTCTCTCCCTTTCCCTCTCTCTGTCTCTCTTTCTCTTTCAATGGTCTTTTTTTTTTTCTTTTTCTTTTTCTTTTTGTATTATTTCCTTGAAACACAGTTTGGCCAATTCACAACAAGTCACGCCCCTCCTCCTCCCCACTGCCATGTAAGGAAACAGAACCCCCCTCAAAGACAAGTCGCCCATGCAAGTCCGGGTATGTCGTCTCTTTGAACAATAAAGCAAAACATAGACAATGGAAAACAAACGAGGAAATGAAAAGAGAAACATCTTTTTTAGAAAGACCCACGCCATAGCCTTATGCTCCCCGTTGCTCCAAAACGCCGCGTCATGCAAAGAAAAATAATGCCAGCGTATGGGTGAGCAGTTGTAAATCAGCCCAAATCGAATCAGACATCCTTTCAGTCACCACAAACATTCAACAGTCCGCGGCGCGGCATAAACGCAAATACACTCAAAAGTGCTCAAACAATAACAACAACAACAACAACACTTCTGTAGATATGTCTCTCGTTTCTATGCTCCGTCGGCCCGTGCGGATCCCGATCCAGACTCCTTGTTGCGTTTATAAAGGGTTCGGTACATGTTGCTCAACCTTTTGCCTGTGACGCTCTTGCTAGTATCGTCAACTGGCCATAACGCAGCCAAAAAATCCCTATACATCATGTTAGTTCGTCCAGCTAATTTCATTCGCCGAGCTGACGTGCGTGAGCTGCGTACCAAAAGTTGTTTTTGAGACCCTCATCGGCTGCCGTGACGGAGAGTTTTTCGTCTAGAAAAGTGCCAATCGCAACCAGCTCTGTTCCAAAGATCGACGCGCGCTCTTTGCTTGACTTCACATTGTCTTTCGTTGTGGATAGAATCCGCTCGAAATTGTCGCGCACAGGCTTGAGAAGGTACCAGATCATGGCCTCATTGTCTCTATTTCGCTCATCCTTGTTGTCGCCGATCCGGCGGAGTTCATCTAGGCGGTGAAGGGCTTTCGATCTACGCTCGTCCTGAGGTTGCTGTGAGTCTCCATCGTGCTCTCGATCGCGGCCGCGTTCGCGTTCACGTTCACGCTCACGGCCATAGTCGCGATCTCGCTCACGACGAAAATCTCTGTCGTGGTCGCGATCGCGGTCACGAGTACGGTCCCAGTCCCTGTCCCGGTCCCTATCTCGCTCGCGATCTCGCTCGCGCTCTCTGTCACGATCCCTATCACGATTGTCACGGTATCTGTCGTCATCGCGTCGGCGATCGTCCCGGCGACGCTCTTCATCATACCCATGTCTGGGTCTTTCATGGCGTCGATAATCATCATCACGACGGCGATCATCACGACGATGAATATCAGCCCTGCCGCGCTCGCGATACTGATCTCGGTCTCGGTCTCGGTCCCGATCTCGATCTATACCAAGTTTGCTTAAACGGCGACCATCTTCTGCGCGACGATGCTTCGGGCTTCGATCATCTTCGTACGAAGCATGCTTGCGTTTAAAGTCGGGCTTGGACAATCCTCGTTCGTCGCCAATACTACGCCCGCGATGATCATCGTGGTCTCGGTCACGATGTTTCTTGAGGGTGTGCGGAGCTGGTGACGCGGTTCCGCTTCCGCGATGTCCATTCGTCAGACTGTTCTTCTTGTTGTTCCGATGATGGTTGTCCACGACACGCTGGACTGTCCGGTCACTGGAATACTTGTACTGCAATACGGAGAGCAGATATTCGGAGCGCCGGACAAGGTGCACGGCCCCAGGGGCTTTGAGTTTGTCATTGGCTTTGTTTCGCTCTTCTTTCTTGCCAACCCTGTGCTCCTCAAGGAATAGCTTGTCTTGCATGTCAAGGTCTGAATCATCACGAATTTGCACCCAAGCACCAAAGCCATGCTTGTCGATGCCAATCAGAAGCATAGCGTCTTCTTTGGCACCCCAGGGGCACGTGTAGTTGGCGGCCTTGGTGGCGTCGGGAAGACGAAAAGACTTCCAATCGCTTTGGCTCTGGATCGCGTTACGGAGAAGTTGAAGCTGCTTCGGCCGTTCAATCGCTGTCTCGGCGTTGACTTTTTTGAGCTCGCCAAAATCGATGAGCACAGCTTTCCGGTCCTTCTTGGTCAGACTTTTGCCCGTCTTCTTTTCCTCCTCAGCCAGCTTCAAGCTGTTTTCATCGACGGCTTGCTGCGCTGCCTTGATAAAGTCGTCCAGCACAGATTTGACAAATTCATGATCCCTCTCAATAAGTTTCGCCTCCTGAATAATGTCGTCTTTGCGGTCATCCATGGATCCGAACCGGAAGTAGGCCTTGATGAGGTTTCTTTGTTCTTTGTCATTCAGTGGCCGTTTGGGATCGGCCAGCAAAGCCTTCTGTTCTTCCTCTTCTTGCTGTTGTTCTCGCTGACGTTTCTTCAAACGATCAGCACGATCGTTCTCCTTATTGCTACGGTTTTTCATGGTCGCTCGTCGAGGGGCGTTTTCGGCCGCGAGCTTGGCAACATACTCGTCATTCTGCCGCTTCTCTTCGTCTGCCTTGATCTCGGCCAGTTTGTCAGCAGGGATGATTTGATCCCAGTCGAGGTTGATGTCATCAACTTTGACGTCCGTGATCTGCATAAAGTTATCCCAGTCAATGCCACCGCTGCTAAGGTTCATCTTGTCATCGATCTTGGTCTTAGTGATTTCGGCATTCTCGAGGATGGAATCTATGTCAAGCTGTTCCAGACGTTCTTGATTACCACTTTGCTCAAACATCTTGGAAGATCTCATCTTTAGAACCATTTGGATGTCTTCCGACGATGACGGCCCGTCTGTCCTCAAGCCCTTGCTGTTCAACTTCTCCTTGAATGCTGCTTTGCCGTCGTCTGTAACACCTGCCTGAATGGTCAAATACTCCAAGAGGAGCTTGTTTCTGGCTCGTTCCAAGACTTCTTCTTCAACCGTCTCCTTGGAGACAAGACGATAGATGTTGACGGGGCGTTTTTGACCAATACGGTGGGCTCGAGCCATGGCCTGCAGATCAGCCTGAGGATTCCAATCAGAATCAAAGATGACGACTGTATCAGCTGTCATGAGGTTGATGCCTAGACCACCAGCTCGAGTGGAGAGCAAGAAGCAGAAATCGTCGCTTTCGTCAGCATTGAAATGGTTGATGGCCATGCGTCGAGGGCCTGCGGCAATGGTGCCGTCAAGGCGCTGGAACTTATAACCTCGCAATGATAGGTAGTCTCCAAGGATATCAAGCATCTTGACCATCTGACTAAAAATGAGAACGCGATGGCCGTCTCTCTTCAATTTGGAGAGCAGTTGATCCAAGAGCATCATCTTACCACTGCTTGTGATGAGTCCCTTGATCTGGTCCTCGCGGCGAGCGCTGCCGGCCAGGACACGCTCCTCGGCTCCCGGAAACATGTATGGGTGGTTGCTGATCTTCTTCAGCTCCATCATGACGTTCAGTAGCGAGTTTTTGTGGCCACCTGTAGCGTCACACAGGGCTGAGTAGTTTCTCGTCAATATGTTTTTATAGTACTCCAGTTGGACGTCGGACAGCTCGACACGAATGATTTTCTCCGTCTTGGGCGGCAAGTCGGATTCCACCGTTTCCTTTGTGCGTCTCAAAATATAAGGCGCTATTGACTTATGAAGTGCTTCCAGCTTCTCCTGGGCATCGACCGCAGATAAGGAATCCAAATCCTCTTCGATGACTACTTTGCCGGGATTCAAGAAATCGAGCAGGGCGGACAACTCTGCGAGATTGTTTTGAATGGGAGTGCCGGTAATCAGAACCTTGCAAGGCACGCCGAATGCCACAAGTCTTGCATACAACTGTGACTCTCGATTCTTGAGGCGATGGGCCTCATCAACGGCGAGGGTTTGCCACTTGATTGTTTGCAGGAATTGCCAATCTTGCAAGATGAACTCGTAGGAAGTCACGAGAACGTTAAATTTGGGCTTCTTGGGATTTCCATCAACGAGCAACTCGTTTTCCCGAATGATGTTGCGAGCATCCTCGGGCCCAAGATAAACAACATAGTTTATGTCAGGAGACCAGTGGTTAAACGTGTCGCACCAAGCCGGTATGACACTGAGCGGCGCTACAACAAGTGACGGGCCCTCTTGATGACGGTTATTTCGAAGCCAGCTCAGGAACGAGACAGTTTGCACTGTTTTACCGAGACCCATTTCGTCGGCCAGGATGACGTTGTTCGCTCTGGTCCAGTTCAGACACAAAAAATTGAGACCTTTCAACTGGAACGGCCGCAGCTCGCCGTTTTGGATGTAGTCGGGTTGGCTTTCGAGTTTGACCATCCTGCTCCGCGTATCGGGATTTGTCTCTCGTTTGTCTGATTGCCAAGACCGGGACGATCGGTCTAGATACTGGTCGATTTTGTCTTGGAAATTGGAGCTAATGTCTGACGCCAGCTCCCAAGTACACTCTTCATAAGTGAGGCCTTTCCATTTGACAAAGTACTCTGTGTCTTCGTCACCATCGCGGACGTTGACGACTCGTTCAACTTGAGTGAAATCTTCAAAGGCATCTTCATCGCGCTCCCTATCAAGAAAGAATTGCTCCTTTGCTTCTGGCGGGATGTCATCGCCAAAGCGTATATCAAGTTCTTGCTCAACCACTTTTCTGAAGTAATTTTCAACTTTGCGAAACCCGCGCATATTGCGCAAGGAATCGATCGACTCCCACGTGTCATGAAGATGTGATTTTCCCTGCCATTTGATGAAGTATTCAAAGTCGTGACGACTGGAATCGTACTGGAGATCCAGGCCATCTCTCAGGCGATGTCGGACTACTTTCTCGACATAAGGTGAGTCATCAACGTAGTCAGCTACGTAGTACGCTGAGGCTGAATCTGCTTCGTCGTCATCGTCGTCGACGTCGCTTTCTTCGTACATGCCTTGCTGCACCTGTTGTGCGGCTCTTCGACTAGACCACCTTTTTTCGGCAAGTGCGAGAGTCGGTTGCGCCTCTCTTTGTAGTCTCGCCTTCCTCTGCTGCGTCTTCGCTCGAGCTCCGCCGTACGTATCGGAGTCGGAATCTGATTCGTTGGTCGAGGGTTGTCGTATAGGTGTGTCTCTCTTGGACGCTGATACATACTTGTTTAGTAAGAGAGAGAGGTAGGATGGCAGTAGCGGAGCGCTACTCACAAGATCGAGACGCGACGACGCGTCGTCGCTTAGCTTGGGGACGATTTGTCGGCTCATCATCATCAGAGTTTGAGTCATCAGAATCGATCTACTGGTACGTTAGCTCAATGCGACAAGATCGCAACCTCTTTTTCTTCGATGTCACTAGGCGTTGAGACATACCACTTTTCTGGGTTCTCTTGCGCGTGTCTGGGCATGGTTAGCAGAGAAAGAAAAGCCTCATAGTACCTGACGCATCGCAACATACACTTCTTCTGAGACCATAGAGCTCAGGATTTGCTTTAATAAAATGATCTTCTGACACTGCTGCCTTTCTTTTGGAGGCCCGACTGGAATCGGGCGAGGTCTCCGGTTCTTGTTCGCCGTCATCATCTTCCTGCGATGCTACGCTCTCTTGCATCACGGAACCGGCATCCTCGGAAGCATTGGCCACACTCGATTCATCCGAATCCGAATATCCTTGGTCTTGGTCCGCGTGGTCTGGCGTTTCGCGGGCAGGCAAATCCGATTCTGCCGGTGATGAGTGTGACATTGGGCTGTCATGAGCATCGGAGAGGTGTGTATCGCTTTGGTCAGCTTCGACAACGATTGTTGATGACATGGCACCATCCGGCGACAAGTGACCATTGGTAGAGGCCATCACCACCGGTGAGCTCATGATGGCAGCTTTCGCACTTATAGCTTGCTATGGAGAGAGTGCGAAAGTAGTGTCAGCAAAGTTGGCTGGGATTGTACGCGTAATGAGTGCCTATCTCAATAAAAGAACAGAACTTGCGACGCCAAAACACGATTTTTAAAGCCTTGATTGACCGAAAATGATGGAGCAATGGAAATAGTCGCATTCACACGTGTTGGGGTGATGACCATGGTCAAGAAAAGGTAAGGGACAGTTATTCGACACCGAGGCCCAGTGAATGACGGCAAGCTGGTAGCAGTTGAATCCAAAACCATCCAAAGTCATCACTTCCATCACGAAAACGCATTGAACAGACTTGATACGATATCGGAGAGCAGCGCCAGGTCGTATAGCGAGGTCCAAGGCGAGGCAAGCCGGCCGACCAAGATGCGCAGCAAAACAGGGACGAGACAGCGGCAGGTCAATGGCGAGAAGAGAGGACTTACAAATCATTCATGAACGGCATCAGACGACAGAGGGACTTTGAGCAGTGTCTGCGAGATAATCATCCACGCGTGGTCGTGCCGGGCAGCAGATGATAGACGGGGGGGTGCTAGGTTGAAGGGAACGGACAGTGTGGAGGGAATCGCAACAGTAGCAGTGGTGGTAGTAGTAGGCGATTTACAGAAAAAGCACCAGTGGAGAGAGACTTGGGAGACAGGAAAGATTGCGGGTTTGGACCCCAAGCCAATCGTGGGCGGGCCTGTGGGGTCGCACCGGGGTACGTACCGGGCCAAACGAGACCGGAAGAGACTGATGAAGAAACTGAAGAGCCTTGCACAGGCTGGCAAGTGCAGACTCTCCTCTCACGTGATGGCAGGTGGGTGGACTGCTGGTGCATATGCGGGGGTGGCCGTGCAGATAGCAGCTTGGGTATTGAGTACAGTCCACCGCGCGCTTTCCTGCTAGTACACCTGAGTACAAGCTACTCTATTTTTATCTCCAGACGTCGATGAAGAACCTCTGGGTAAGGTACCCATCCTGCTCTACCCTACCCCGTCTTGCCTTGCTTTGCGTTGCCCTGCCCTGTCCTGCCTTCAGATGTTGTGTAATGGAAATATAAAATGAGTTTCTTCGAAGTACTCAAATAAGCACCCGGCGACCAGAACGTTGCTTATGGAAGTTTCGTACTTTTACCTATACCAGAGGCACTCGGCCAAGCGTCGAGGCAGGCACCTCGAAGTACCTGGGGGTGGTCGACGGAGAGCATTGATATTCCATGCTTACAATTATCCTCAAGGCGTAGCGCGGACATTATTTATTGTTCACAATTTTTTTTTTTTTTTTTGCCGTCAAGAAAGAAGAGGAAAAGTTTATCCAGCCATCGTGGGCATGGTTGTGATATATTGCAACGGCACGCATCGCGCATGCATATGATGCTGGGAAATGATGCTGGCAAAGTACAAGCTCAAGTACCCCATCTATGTTTTGACGAGGCAGGATACCGCTCCTGCTACCACCCACTTGCCTCACCCGTGGTCGCGTGGCTATTGATTCGTTGTTGGTGCCCTGCCCCGCCAGACGGACGATTCACAGCGCGAGAAAAATTGATGACCACACATCCAGTCACCCAAAACACTCAAACGTCGAGCTACCACTCCGGCTTGTCGACACTTCGATTTCTTCTCCGCCTTCTCCCCAACATCATTGTCACACAAAAGCAACGCGTGCCTGCTAAGGCGCTATTCAATCTTCACATATTCGTCCGCTCGGTGTTTGAGGTGATTTCAGTCTGACCGCCGCACCTCTGCACGGCTCGTTGTTCAACGCCTCGCGCATTTGCTGGAATTACCCTGGACAGCGTCATCACCCACTTGCTGCCATCATGTCCGACAAGCTTACTCGGTATGTGGTGTCCAAAAATGCCTTCCCCTACACCTCTGATCAGTATGGAACCAATGTAAAGATAGAAAACTGACATCTGCTGTGTATAGTATCGCCATTGTCAACAGCGACAAAGTTGGTTATATTTCCCCGATCCCGAGTTTTCTCTCCCTTCTCCTCATTTCGGATTCTTTCCCGCGTGCCCCGCCATACTGACACATACCCCTCCATCTAGTGTCGCCCTCGCAAGTGTCGACAGGAATGTAAGAAATCATGTCCTGTTGTGCGCAGCGGAAAGCTCTGTATTGAGGTCGCCCCCGACTCCCGTCTCGCCTTCATTTCCGAGGGTCTTTGCATCGGTTGTGGTATCTGCCCGAAGAAGTGTCCCTTTGATGCCATCACCATCATCAACCTGCCCACCAACCTCGAGAATCAGGTGACCCATCGTTATGGCCCCAATAGCTTCAAGCTTCATCGTCTCCCCATGCCCCGACCTGGCCAGGTTCTTGGTCTTGTGGGAACCAACGGTATCGGAAAGAGCACTGCCTTGAAGATCCTCAGCGGCAAGCTAAAGCCCAACTTGGGCCGTCATGACAACCCCCCTGATTGGGAGGATGTTATCAAGCACTTCCGTGGATCTGAGCTCCAGAGTGAGTGTTTTTTTTTTCCTTTTTCTTTTTTTTTTTTTTAAATTTCCACTAGCTCCGCGGCTTATGTGCGCTCGCAATGCTAAAAAATGTGACTATAGACTACTTCACCAAGCTCTTGGAAGATGACCTCAAAGCCGTCGTCAAACCTCAGTATGTCGATCAGATTCCCAAAGCTGTTCGTGGACCCGAGAAGAGCGTCAAGGCCCTCCTCACCAGCAGGGCATCTCTCAACAATACCAATGAAGTCGCCGATGTCCTGGAGCTGAACCACATCATGGATCGTGACATCACCCTTTTGTCTGGTGGCGAACTACAGCGATTCGCGATTGGTACCGTCTGCGTTCAAAAAGCCGATGTGTACATGTTCGACGAACCCTCGTCCTACCTCGATGTTAAGCAGCGTCTGAGTGCTGCCAAGATGATTCGATCTCTTCTTCGCGATGATGACTACGTTATTGTCGTCGAGCACGATTTGTCCGTTCTTGACTATCTTTCTGACTACGTCTGTGTTCTTTACGGTCAGCCTGCTATTTATGGTGTCGTAACCCTTCCATACTCCGTCCGAGAAGGTATCAACATCTTCCTTGACGGTCACATCCCCACTGAGAACCTGCGATTCCGTGACGAGTCTCTCACTTTCCGTATCGCCGAGACCGTTGAGGAATACACCATTGACAAGTCTCGCGCATTCCAGTACCCCAAGATGGAGAAGGAGCTGGGTAAGTTCAGACTCCGTGTCGATGCTGGAGAGTTCACGGACTCCGAGATTATTGTCATGATGGGTGAGAACGGTACCGGAAAAACAACATTCTGTCGTCTTTTAGCCGGTGCTCTCAAGCCCGACAGTAAGACATCTGTCCCCGACATGCGCATCAGCATGAAGCCCCAGACCATCACTCCTAAATTCGAAGGCACTGTCCGTCAACTCTTCTTCAAGAAGATCAAGCAGGCTTTCCTTAACCCTCAGTTTCAGACTGATGTCGTCAAGCCCCTCAAGCTCGATGATTTCATCGACCAAGAAGTCAAGAATTTGTCCGGTGGTGAATTGCAGCGTGTCGCTATTGTGCTCGCTCTCGGTATGCCTGCCGATATCTACCTGATTGATGAGCCTTCCGCCTACCTTGACTCGGAGCAGCGTATCATTGCATCCCGTGTCATCAAACGTTTCATCATGCACTCCAAGAAGACGGCCTTCATCGTCGAGCACGATTTCATCATGGCTACTTACCTTGCCGACCGTGTTATTGTTTTCGATGGCCAGCCTGGTATTGACGCACATGCTAATCGACCCGAGTCACTTCTGACTGGTTGCAACACCTTCTTGAAGAATCTGGACGTTACTTTCCGTCGTGACCCCACCAACTACCGCCCTCGTATCAACAAGCACGGATCTCAGCTTGACCAAGAACAAAAGTTGGGCGGCAATTACGTAAGTCCACATCGCGCCTCTCTCTCTCTCTCCTGTGTCGTACAAAAAAGCTGGGGTACTAGACGAGACACTGACATACTTATTCATCGCAGTTCTTCTTGGAAGAGACGCCCGAAAAGAGCTCTTGAAAAGGGCACTCACAATAAGAACCAGTTTCACCCTAACCGTGCAGCATCCAACGGCGTTCAAGGCGTTCAAAAGAAGACATGTTTCAAGAGGAAGCGCAGTCATGGGCATGGCGTAGCTGCGGCGTCGCAAGAGGGCAGCGCCAGCGAGGACGACGAACCGGATGGTTAACCCAGGTGACGACAGTCTATCCCCTATTGTCTGGTCCTGCGATATGTGAACGGTCCGTGCAACGACAGCAGTTATTATCAGATTGACTCCGATCAATAGCTATTTTTGTGTTGTTTTGTCTGGGCTTGCGTTGATAAATGCAAAATGAGTGTTGCTATTGACAGCGGGTCAACATTCTGGCTTTGACTGGAACAGGGCTCACATGCATTCTGTACTTGTGTCGTTGGCACGGACCGACATGATGTTCGCAGATTGAGGGACAATGGATCAAGCAGGATGACTGTCGTCCGCTTCCTATTCCTCGCGGGAAGCACTTCCGAATACATTTGAAATCTGCATAAAATACTATTTTCTTCTTCTTGAATATTGAGACGCGACGAATAAAACTTTGCTTCATGACCGCACGTGAATTTAAACCGAATAGACATGGAATGTACTGCCCTGAAAGAATGATCATAAAGATTATAATATTGATTCTTTTTCTTTTTCTTCCCCCTTGTAAACACACCCATTAGTCTTGATTGTTTTTTTTTTCGGTTTTTTTTTTCATAAAAAACACGCTACTATAGAATTATCCTTACGAAGAATGACAGCATTAGTTCACGCACTAATCCGGTAGACCCAGAAACTAAAGGTACAAGTTTCTTTTAGCGCGTATTAGTCTTAAATGTATAAAGTTCAAATAATGAATACGTGGCCTCGCATTCGATGATGTGACACGTACTTTTCAGAAGTAATATGATCAGAATTATTTTGAAAAATCCATTTTTATTTTGAAAAAGTTCCTAACTTGTCCATTCTAACTTAGAGTTTCAACCCCACATCCATTACCCTACACAAGTAAAAAGAGAAGTATAAGTCCATCTCACATGAAATCACAGATGCATCGCCACCTTCTTTCGATAAGGACTGTCCACTGGCAGAATCGGAATTTTCTTAAACGAAATGAGCATGACACATTTTTTTTATTTTTGTGAATAATCCAGTGAAAACAAAAACAAGGACGTGATTTAGAGAGACAGCAGGCAATAAACAAAATTGCGCTATTCTTATTTTTTTTTTTGAAAAAAAAAAAACAATAACAACAATTCTTCCATAAAGACTAGAACTGCTGATGAGTAAAGTTGCGGGACACAAAAGGGAACACTGCAGAAATCCAATAAGAGGGAGGGGGAGGGAGAAAATTTTCATGGGCAATGTAAATGGATGGATAGATAGAGGAGTGCGTTAGACTTGTCAATAGCTAGTGTTGAGTCTTTATATGCATGTAGAGAGATTATTCTTCGATCTCACCCTCCTCGCTCCCGCTCCTGACGACTTCTCTGGTCGAAGCAACGGGGGGGGTTTTGGCACGAGGGCGTACTTCCCGCGGAGGGGTCCGCTCGAGAGATCGTTCCCTCTTAATCCTCTATAGAGTCATTAGATTTGTGTGTGTCTTTGTGAGAAAGGGAGTTATTTTTCAAGCAAGGAGTGAAAATACATTGCTGGGTGATGTATAGCACCAGAGCACTATAATGGAACAGGTTGAGGGCGAAGGCGACGGGCAAGAAAAGGGAGGGAGGCAAAAGAGAAAACATACCTTGGAATCTCTCGAATCTCTTCGGCTGGTATCATCTTCGTCATCTTGTCGCCGACGTCGTGAACCTGATGGCCGTTCATCGCCATAGGGAAGCTCCTCATACGAACCTCGATCAATCCGCCGGCGGTACAGACGTTCCCGTTCGTCCTCCCGATCCCTGCGCTCACGATCATAATGGCCATCGTCGTCTCGTCGTGAACGTGACGGTCGGTCGTGGTCGCGATCCCGCTCGCGCTCGCGATCACGGTCTCGCTCCCTGTCCCGATCACGCGTTGAGTCACGATCACGATCTCGTTCACGCTCTCTGTCGCGCTCACGATCACGGTCCCTTTCACGTCGAGGTGGAGGCGGAGACAACCGACCACCTCGGTCACTGGAGAGCAGGTTCTCTGCCATGGTCGTCTTGCGGTGGTTTCGCTCCCTTTCGGCAATGGCTTTGCGCCGGTCGGCTTCATACGGATCCTGTTCGGGACTGCGACTGCGCCTAGCAGAACGTCCACTACGTTGAGATTTCTCACCTCTAGATCGGTCTCCCTCATGACGGGAGCTGTCATGCTCAACAGAGTAACGAGTTCCGCCTCGTCTGTGGCCGCGATCGGCATCATCCTCTTCTTTTGCGCGGAGTCGCCTCATGTGCCTATCAAAAGCGCCTCGTCGTAGTTCCTCCGAGCTGACTGCCTGGAATTCGTCTGATTTCACGAGACGAGATCGAACCTTTTCGTAATTGTCTGAGAGTACAATGGGAGGCTCCACGCGCTTGAGATATGCTCGCAAATCATCGACGGCGCGTCTTTGTTTACGATCGGTATTCTTGTCGTCATCTTGCTTAGCGGCCCGCTTTTCACGAAGCTATTCAATTACAAAATTAGTGAACTGCATCTCGAGGAATATACATCTTCTTATTTGGAAGGAAAAGAAGATTGAGCTGCTTACCCTTTCGAAAATCAGTTGCAAAATGTCAATATCAATGTTAGCAGTGCGTCGATCATCCTTCATCATAGCAAGAAATTCTTGGAGGTCGCTCGTTGGCGTAAGCTCAAACCGTTTATCCTGTTGCAAGTTTTATAAACATGAGTCAGTATTCACTCTTTCGTGGTTGTTCTTTACGAAAAAAAAAAAAAAAAAAAAAAAAAAAAAAAAAAAAAGAAAGACGCCCCCTCCCCTCCCCCCTCCTTCATGCACTTGTCCCATACGGTCCATCCTAACCTCTAGCGGCTCTCGACCTCTATATCGAGGGCATCGTTTCCGATGAATTCAAAGGTTTCGTGAGCCTGGAAGAACAATACTCGTCGAAAGAGGAAGGTTTGCTTTTGCGAACAGCCCGATGTGGATAGGTCGATGTGGATTGACGATATGTTGCCTGTGCAGTTACAACGTTAAAATCATCGGAAAGCCGCCTTGGTCCGTCAATGTTCAATTGACACTAACCGTGAACAAGGTGCGCAAGTGCGCAATTGTTCATAGCAAAGAAGTCTCGTAGCCCTGTGCACGTTTCTGTGTGACTTTTTTAACCACCACAAACCATGAATTATGTATTGAAGCAAAATATTCTTGTACGCCTTCCAAGTCTGAAGCACCTCAAACAAACAAGTAAACAAAAGGATAGCCTAAACACTGCGCCGTTACAAAAAAAAAAAAAACCAAGCTACTGTGCCGATACAATAGTAATACCCATGTTGATGGAATCTCCATGGTAAATAGTCGTGCTTCTCCGATCAGTACCCTCAACGTACTCACTCTCCGGCGGACCGAGATACGAATACCGTAAATCGCCAAGGTCCAGGACAAGCTTCTCCAAAATCATGTTTGCTTTTCGGAACCGCACCTCGATGGTGTGAGCGCCGGCCGTGACGCGACCAATGTTGTGAGATTTTTTCCATGTGCAGTCCATGACGGCTACGTTCCAGCCTCTGGGTAGACCGCGATCGTTGCCGGGATCGTCCTCAGTGAGCCGCAGACGCTGGATCTGGCCTCCATCCCAGCGAAAATCATACTCCATGCGGCTTTTGGGGTCTGTTTCAAGTGTCATGTTGAATTGGAGCTCTAGCGTTGCATTGTCGTGGTTGGGGGAAAGCACGTAGATGGGGAAGCGCAAAAAGGGAAGACTGTCGGGGTCCCTCAAGTCCTGTTCGAATGGCAGGGTGACGGACCCGGAGATGGGACGACCAAGGGCAGGGAGCGCCATGTACGGGGGCGTCACCCACCTGCCGGCGTTTATGGCGAGATAGCCGCTCGTTTCGACAAAACCCGTGAAATTGTTGGGCACTCTGCAGTGCCGCACGGTCATGTGAACCTTTTCGTAGCCATCGAGCGTGCCAATTACCTCGACGTATACGGACTCGTCAAAGTTTTCTGGAACCGTGGACCAATCAATCGTTATGGTAATCTTGGCATCGTCATCGTCCGGTTTGAGGTCGCCCTTGTATTGACTGAGCTTAATCCATTCAAACTGTGGCTTTGCGACCCAGGAAAACGCCCGTGTTCCACGATGGTAGACCTCAAAATACCGATCCTGAGAGCCGTACGGTGTGATGGACGGCAGAGTAACGCCTGGCTCAAGCCATTTACGAGACGGATGCGTCCTGTCGGAATCCTCGTTGATGTGGCCGGCATTGACGCCCTCATTGCCTTCTACAGCTACACCCATCTGTCCAAGGCTGGGGTTCGAGTCCTCGCGGGTTTGAACATAGCATAGGCCTTCAATCATGTTCCTGTACGGCTGGGCGCCAGTATCGCCATATCCATAGTGCGGTTGTCTCATGATGTGGTTCCATTTGCCGTGGTTGATCGTGTGGTATTCCTGCATGAGGTCGTAATCTCGATCGAAAATCCTCAATGACTCGTGGAAGAGAACATTGGTCGTGTTGCGGCGCTGCTTTGCAAACAATTGATTCCTGTACTGCGTCACTCGAAGAAGAGTACACAGGTAAGATGCTTTGATAGGGTGAAGAACAAGTTGAAAGAAGGCAGACTTGTACGCAGTGTCAACAGTGTCGCCAGTCCTCTCCGCATCTTCCAAGAGAAGTTGCCAGCGGCGCACAATGTTGTCGGCTTCATGGTATTTCAGAAGCACAAATGTGCTTACGTCGATATGATCCTGCTTTCGCAGCGCAACTAATCTATCAAACTCATACCATGCCTTGGCAATGGCTTTGGCATGCTTGCTTCCGAACTCTCGGCTGGCCAATTGTTGGTAATACTGGGGGAAAGAGTCTGCGCTGATACAATCGACATTCCAGGCAAGATCGAATGCAAAGCTCATGGGGACCTCGCAAGGTTTGAGGTCGCCAACGTTGAATACCCAGATACGATTGGCTCCTTCAGCATGTGCAAGACGCAGTTGATGCCAAGCTTTCCCCTAAATCTGTGGTCAGAAACAAGATCCCGCCAGAAGTGTCGTCTGTGTAACGACTTACCAAGTTGTTACTGTTCATCCACCTATAGCATCTAGGATAGCCAGTGTATTGGAAATGATAGTAGTACTATTTCATTGCAAGATTAGTAATCAGCATTAGAAGAAAATACTTCCACTGTCAAACGTTTAGACAATAGGGAAGCATACTCCGCAGCCACCACGTCGTTGCTTTTCTTGCTTGTTCGGAAGTCGACGAAGAGACGCAAAGTTGTCATCCGCAAACAGTAGTGTGACATCATCAGGTATTTGCAAGCCGTTGTCATAGTACGTTTGAACCTCGTTATAGAGAGCCATCAACTCTGATTGTGATAGCCATTAGTCAAGTTACCCGCAGAAAGCTCGATACGAATCAACTCACGCAAAACACCATCCTCACTTCCATAATTATCCTTGATGATGTTTCTCTGTACCCCCAGAATTTCTGTCAAAATCTTCTTGGGATCACTTCCACTGATAGGATTGTCACCTTCTGCCCGCATACCCATGGTCATGTAGGACTCGTAAGGACGCGCCCGTTCTGCGCCAGCCTTGAAGTACTTTGTAACCTTCTCCCTGTTTGTTTCCCAATTCCAAGTGTTTTCTGGTTCCGTTGTGGACCATTCATTCATGGCTCGCTGCATGGGTTCATGGTGAGATGTGCCAATAACTATTCCATAGCTATCAGCCAGAGCCTGGTTTTTCGGATCGTCAACAAAGAACGACCGCCCTGGGTACGGATAGCCTCTCCACATCGCTGGCCACATAAAATTGGCTTTGAGTCTCAACAGCAATTCGAAGACGTATTGGTAGAAACTGGCGTCGAATGTAGGGCCGAATTTCTCGTGGACCCATGAATCCATCCCTGGTGCCTCGTCGTTGATGAATATCCCGCGATACTTGACACTCGGCTCACCATTAAAGGTGGAAACAGGAAGTGCATAAATCTCGACATGTTGCTTTGGCGGGACATCTGCCCACCAGAACCACCTATTCTCATTTTAACATATACGCAAGAACTTTACATCCATTAGGTCAATTTTTTTTTGGAACTCACGGTGAAACGCCAACTTGTTCTGAAAGCGAGTAAATTCCGAATATCGCGCCTCTCTTGTCACTGCCGGCAATGACCAGCCCGTTGTCATAGCCCGCAATTGGGCTAGCGATGCATACAGTCATCCATGACTCCCATTTTCCAGCAAGACGAGTGAGGTCAATTCTCTTGTCTGCCTCAAGCTTCTGTATGGTTTTGGACTTTAATAAGGAGCCCACGATAATGCAGGACCTGGACGACGTTTGCGCAGCTGAGGTGATAAGCACAGTGTTGCCGCCTTGAGGGACAACCTTTGCAAAGTCTTTGGATAGGTTTTTGGCGGCAATATGAACGCCCTGGAATTCATCCTCGTCAATGAGGATATCTGCACCAAGCAGACTAAACCCCAGGCCGGGCTCAAATGCCACGACAGATTGCTCAAACATGTTTTTGGTTTTCTCAAAGACGCAAATATACAAGGCTCGTGTGGAATGTGGAAACAAGAAGTAATGGTGCCGAGGAAGGATAGAATGCAGATGCTGATTTAATATCAAAATGAACCGAGTGGTGAAAAGGTGAAAACACAAAAAAAAATGAGAAAATACTGAGGCTGTCCAGAATGCGTCACGAGGATGATACGTGGGTGTTGGAGAATGCTACACTGCCTCCTGTATCAAGTCGACACAAGATCAGCCACAGCGGAAAGAATTAAAAAAACGATGAAAGAAGATGTTATTTACACAAAAAGAGAGAGAGAGAGGAGACAAAAATCAGGCTGTCTTTTGAGTCTCAGCAGGAGGTAGTATGTACTTGCAATATCTAATCAGACAGCTGTAATATTCTTCGGAAATGGCAGTTTGGAAGCGTTATTAGCAGCGATCATCTCTCCTACACCTGTAAGTCTAGCTCGGGTCGGTTCTGATTGTCTCAGACCGATGAATGCCGATGAGTGACAGTCCTCTGGGATTGATGGGTGGGCGGGTGACCTCGAGTCCTCAACTACCCGAGTCGAAACTTTATTCCGATGGCGAAACCCCCGCATTTCAACTCGGACTGCCCTTTGGTGTCTGTTCCAGTCAGATGCTCCGCTCAAGCCAAACCACGGGAAAAAAAAATTAATAGTTGGAGTTGCCTCGGTGTGTAATCAAGTGTCAGGTTCGTGACCGGCGGTTGCAACCTTGAGAATATCATCCTCCAGTCCAAGCACTGGCACGACTTTGATGCCTGCGGCCGCGAGCATGCCGCGCCCTGGATTCTGACCAACAAACTTGTCGGGCTCCTGCACGCCCACGTACACTTCCCTGATCCATGATTTCTGACGCAATACTCGCTCAACACAAGGCAACTTGCCACTCAGTCGCTTGAAACACGGCTCCATGGTCGTGTATAAGGCATGGGGGCTTTGGACGACATCAGCCAGACGGTCTTCCGTCGTGGAAAGCTCGCCGGCTAGCTTCAAGAAGCAGCATTCTTCAGCATGCGTATTACCTTCGCATTCGAGCGTATACCCTTCGGCGACGACCTGTCCGTCGTCAAGTCGGACGAGGAGTGCGCCGACGCGGAAATTGCTCGGCCTGGGAGGCGACCTCTTGGCCAGCTCCAAGGCATGTTGCATTGATGCCAGGTGATGTTGATCTGTTCTGCGAGCCATAGCTAGCTAGGCAGATGAGGTGCGGTCCAAGACAATCCTATTGGATTGTGCTGCTGCGGACGGCAATGCGATGAGTCTCGTGAGCGACCAGGCAGTTGGACCGGTGTGATTACGTGAAACCAGCTTTGACTGGAAACTAATCATACTCGTAGTAGACGTCCAGTCTGAACGCATCAATCAAATCCATGTGTGGTTCGAGGAAGCTCTGGACCTCTGCTCCGCCCATTAAAGCTGCATGTGCCGTGGGGCTGGCTCCACAGGCAGCTGTCACCACGCGTCTCGATCAGACGGACGCGTTAAGTAACACCATGTCAGACCAGACTCTCCAACCGCAGGTCGTCTGACGTCCAGACCCCAAATTCGACACCACGAGCGGCATTCTCGTATATCTCTGCAGACTATAGACGGCAAGAGCGCCTCCCAGTCGTCATGTCTGATGTTGGAGATGTTCTGGACGACCAACCGCCCGTCATTGACCCATACGAGGTTCTGAGCTTGGACAAGGAAGCTACTTCCGACCAGGTCAGAAGCGCATATCGAAAGGCGGCACTAAAAAGCCATCCGGGTGAGCATTTCTACGTACTGCGACTGTGATTTCTGCAGTCACCTGCTAATCAACCTGTGCTCCTCAGACAAGGTCTCTGATGACCGTAAAGAAGAGGCCCATGCCGAATTTCAACAAATTGCCTTTGCTTATGCCATACTCTCCGATCCTGCCCGTCGCAAGCGTTACGACACTACCGGCTCAACCTCAGAATCCATAGTAGACGCAGATGGATTCAACTGGAGTGACTATTATCGGGAGCAATTCAAGGACTCGATATCTGCTGATGCGATACAGAAGTTTGCCGACCAGTACAAGGGGTCGGCCGAAGAAAAAGATGACATTTTGATTGCATATGAAGAAGCCCAAGGCGACATGGACCAACTGTACGAGCGAGTGATGCTTAGTGACGTCGTGGAAGACGACACAAGATTTCGCCAAATCATCGACGATGCCATTGCGTCACAAGATGTCCCAGCGTTCGACGCCTACACAAAAGAAAACAAGAAGAAGCGCTCGGCTCGGATCAAGACGGCGAAAGCTGAGGCCGACGAGGCCGAGAATTATGCTAAAGAGTTGGGTGTTCACGATACGCTCTTCGGTAAGAAGGGCAAGAAAAAAAGTAAAGGCAGCTCAGAAGACGACCTTGCTGCTTTGATTCAAAAAAGACAACAAGACAGGTCCGCCGGCTTTTTGAACCGCCTGGCCGACAAGTACGGAGCAAATGGTGCCAAAGGAAAAAGAGGGCAAAAGCGAACGGCAGAGGAGAATGAGCCCTCCGAGGCTGATTTTCAGGCCGCAGCCGCCAGGTTAAAGGACGGCAAGTCAAAAAGGTCTAAGAGGTAGAAAGCTAGAATTGGCGCACAAGTTTTCTCGGAAATACGAGAATCAACGACGTTGGATTATGTACACATGTATATGCTAGGAATGGCTTTCATGGATGGTTATGAAGAACAAACAGGGCGTTATTGTATCGTAAATTACAGGCAAGGATAGAGTACGGAACTTGGAATTGATACCACTGGCTGTTGCACGCCATGATGCATTTCTCATGACAACAACGATGCTTAGCCGCAACAATGACAATTGTGAGTGTCTTGTAGGTGACGTATTTTCAAATTGATGCTGTGTATGAATACAAATGAATACACTTATAGTGCAAGATAAGAGATAAGTACCCCAAGCTTCAGTCCTCGTGCCATGAATTCCGAGACCGCCAACATGAAGCGTTCAAACGGCACCAGACCCACCCGCCAGACCTACCATGTGGCAAGTGGCATGTGACGTGTGGCATGTTGGGTATGCTGACTGCTCAAGTCGAGACCAGACTCGGCATCAACTTCTCCATGGCATCGATTGATCGCACCGGCGCCAACAGCAGCAGCATATTGTTCCAGGCGTGACAACTCGTGCAGCGCCTGTTGCAGAAGCACGGTGAAGCCACAACCATGCCATGACTGACGCATGCAAGACCGAACTCTATCCACGATACTGTTTTCACCTGTCGTCGACTGTCAACACTTGGTGTTTCCTGCCAGCGCGCAAGATACACGCTCTGCAACAACATGCAGGATTCGAGGGTGAGCACTACGCGCCGCTCCAGGCTTTACTCGGAAAGTTTTGCTGACTGATTTTCCCTCGCACTCCAGGCGAAAATTTCTTCTTTCACAAAAACTTGCCAATAAAATGGGCTCGCATCGTGGGATCCGTCGTCGCAATCGACGAATTTTCCGGCCGACGTGTCTTTACTTTGGATGACAGCAGCGGACGGTGTATAGAGGCATGGGTCATGTTACAATCACAAGCTCCGGGCAAACCGAACTCAGCAGAATTCCGGCAGGTCTCGACAGGCGCGAACTCAGCCGTTGCTGCCGCAAAAGACGGAATGCTCTCTGGCACAGCTCCGTCACTCGCTTACGACGAGATCGACATTGGCCATGTTCTCGACGTGAAAGGAAGTCTTTGCATTTTTAAAGGAGAAATTCAAATCAAAATCGAAAAGTTTGCCTTTGTAAAGAGTACTGCACAGGAGATGTTGCTTTGGCAAAAGAGATCCCACTTTCAGCGCGACGTTCTGAACAGACCATGGGTGTTGGAGCCGCGAGTTATTCGACGCTGCCGCAAAGACGCCGAGACCTCCGAATCAAGCTTGAGAAAGAGAAAGAAGCGCCAACAAGCCTCCGCAGAGACCACGTCAGGGAAAGGAGGACTGACAAGGCCTTTAATCGCCCAGGCTACCGACTCCGTTCTACCTAGTAAAAAGGATAAGAGGCCGGACCCTGCCGATGTTGCCGCTCAGTTGAAGCAATTGATTCGGGATGGCTCCGTCAAAGGCAGATATGGCGCGCTCGGTCTGTAATGTAATTGGAAGAATGGAATTATGCAATGGAGCGTTCGTCATGCGGATTTTCGCCTTTGCTGCTTGTGTTTACATACCATTCCCAACGGGCTGGACGATCAATGAAACAAGATCAATGGCTCTCTGAATTTTCGAGATATGATGAGTGTGCAATGGCGTTCTTTCCTCAGCTGGGCCCTTTTTAGCAAAAAATGCAGTAGGGTTCCCGATGTGGCAGGAAACCGTACTGTGTGGTCTTTCCCAGTATTGTGCTGAAGCTCTTTCAAGCAACATTGAATTCCTCTTATTTATTTGTTGAGCGGCATCTTACTGTCCCATCATAGCATCATCGCTTCAACGACTTCTCAAACCTCAGCCACTCCTAAGAAGCTAATCACGACAAACTCATTCAATTAATCTGTCATTCAGTATACTTACAGCCTATATTTGTGCAGAAGGTATTGTAGACTTTGATTTCCCTTGCAACTGAATCACACCGTCGCCTATACCTCTCATTATAGGGACTGTCGTGAATCCGCGTCCCCTTCTAAGACTCGAGAGTATCTTCTCTATCCTTACCACAGACTTGTATATAAAATCAAAGATGAATTCTTCACACATTTGTCCCCTTCCAGTAATATATTTGTCTAGAGATGCCTTCTACCCTTCCTGTGTGTGGCCATCGGCGCGGGCTTGACCCTTTTGGCCCAAAATGGAAATTCATTTGTTTCTCATCTTGTCAAGCTGGCTGACTTTTGGTTTAGCATACTTACTCAACAAACAACTCTGGACGGCAGACTCCTCTCAACTTTCTCCGACAAAACATAATCCTTCAATAAACTTCCTATATCGCAAGGCGCCAAACACTACCCAAACAAGTTGCACACAGTCAAGCACTTCCGATTCCAATCAAGAACTCTACACGACATCACAACAGCTCTTTGATAGCTTTGCCACCGAGGTGTATTCTTATCCGCTAGCATCAGCAGTTGGGCCTGGAAAACAGGATTCAGGACTTAGTGGCACATCAAAGGTCTGGGATAATCCTTCCAGCAGTCAGCTTCATACAGTCATCGAGAGCCAGACTCGGATTGTAATTACACACCACACAGACACTGAATCATTGCCCTTTCCCGAATTAATACCAAGAGAAGTGATCAACGGGTCATTAGTAAGTGAGAAATCATTTGATACAGAAAAGGTCGATCTCAAACTTTCTATCATGACGTGTGGAGACATATTCGCAGCGCCAATCGACACCAAGGCACCTCCTCCAAACATCCCTAGACAACATGATCATCCGGTACCGCGTGAGGGAATCATATCGACAGGGCCATTGCAAACCAACAAGTTCTACTCTAATTTTTTCTTGGGGGATCAGAGAGCGCCAGCTTTCACGTTCCCGTATTCTGTTTCTTGGGCAGGCGGCAAAGGTGCCGGTGGAAGTTGGGGGCTAGCATGCTCACATATTGAGGAGCACCAGAGGGTCTTCGGAAAAGAGAAATACGATGGAGCATCGTCGTACTATCTCAATCCTGTCGGAATTCACTCCATGATTCTGTCCGCCAAAGAGCTCGGGTGCGAAACGGTCGTCTCAACCGACATGATGACAGCATTTTCAGCCACGGTGCATTTGAGTAAGAACAAAACAGCTGCTCCAGCAGTCTCGTTTCCTTTGATACAGGGCATGGCCTATTTGACGGCACGATACGATGGCTCAACACCTTTAATACAGTCGGGCGTATTTTTCAAGGCTGTGAGTCGTGTCACACACGACCCCAAGGAACATGTCACCAAGTACAATTTCCACTTGGAGGACGGGACTACCTGGCGTGTCTATGCGTATCGAACCAAGGGCGAAGCACTTGATCTCAATATAATAAATAACAGTCTGGCTGAGTCAAAAAACGCCTTTTATGGGACCGTTCAAGTTTGTAAGGACCCTGGTACTGAGGGGTCAGAGGATCTTCTTGACGACGGGGCAGGAATCTATCCTGTCACACTCACCCTTTCAGGATCTGCATCCGGTAGAGAAGGCACGTACTCGTTTGCCTTTGAAAAAAGCGGACATCAGCTTGGCCATCTGTACGTTTACGCTCTGCCTCACCACTTGTCATCATTTGACGGGGAGACGACGAAGCGAGTTCGAAGTGTTCGACTTCAGTCGCCTACCAAAGGCGCGGCTACTCTGGTGAGAGGCACCAAATGGACCATGATTGAACGACATATGCCTACAGATATGGACTTTTCGCCCTGGCATCCAGAAAGGGGCCCTCTCAAGTGCCTTTCTGACAAGGCAAAGGGTACTATACGAGCGGCCGCGGCGAAAGAGCTCTCACAAAACATCGTCGCACAAACGAATCTCGACTCGATGTATTTCAGCGGAAAGGTGCGACTTGTCCCCCCTCCCTCTTTCTTCTTCTTCTTCTTTTTTCCTCTCCTTTTCCCCTCTCGCTTTCTGTCTCCCTTTCTCTCTCCCTTTCTCTCTCTACACATAATGGAATTAGTATTAAAACGTCTTGAGAACAGGCCCTGTCCAAGTTTGCGACCATTCTGTACGTTATCGACGAGCTCCTTGGCGACAAAGCATTGGCGAAGAAGGGCCTGGGGCCGCTGAAAGCTGCATTCGGTACTTTTGCAGCAAATGAGCAGAAATTTCCTCTCAATTACGAAAGTGAGTCTTGTTTCTCTTGGCGCCTCGATAAGTACGGTCGCTAAAAAGTTGTTGTTCTGAGCAGCGGCGTGGGGTGGATTGGTGTCTTCAGCGAGTTACAAGACCGGGGACGCTGGAGTAGATTTTGGAAATACGTACTACAATGATCATCATTTCCATTACGGCTACCACATCTTGGCAGCGGCAACGATTGGTCATATTGACCAAGCATGGGCGGTAGCAAACAAGGACTATGTCAACTCGCTCGTCCGAGACATTGCCAATCCAAACAAGGACGACAAGTTCTTTCCCATGTGGCGCAGCTTCGATTGGTATCATGGCCACAGCTGGGCTCACGGCCTGTATGCCGCTGCCGACGGCAAGGTACCTGGTCAAATGTTGTTTAAGTAGCGTGTATAGGCAGTCGAAGAGCTAACTGGCTTTGCTAGAACCAAGAATCTAGTTCCGAGGACATGATGTGCGCGTACGCGCTCAAAATGTGGGGGAAAGTTATCAAAGATGAACATCTCGAAACGAGGTAAGCGGGCAGGAGAAGGAGACGATTGAAGATTTCTGAGGATTCCTGTCATGTCTTGCGGCGAGTTTTTTACTGATAAAATGATGTGATGTTCAGGGGAAACCTCCAGCTGTCGATTATTGCACGCAGCTTGCAAAATTACTATCTGTATAGCAACGACAATACTGTTCAACCGAAGCAGTTTATTGGAAACAAAGTAGCAGGGATTCTGTTTGAGAACAAGATTGACCACACAACCTACTTTGACCCGAATATAGAAGCTATTCAGGGAATCCACATGATCCCGATACTGCCTCCATCGCTGTACGTGCGAGATGCAAAATTCGTCAAGGAGGAATGGGACGCCTACTTCAGCAAGGGCCGGATAGACGATATCCGTAACGCGTGGAAGGGCATCATCTGGGCCAATTATGCCACAATTGAGCCGAAAAAGGCGTGGGAATTCTTCACGTCGAAAGATTTTGATGCACAATGGTTGGACGGGGGCGCTTCCCTGACGTGGTACATGGCGCTTTCTGGAGGTATGTTCCTCTCGTCCGACGGCCTGACTCCTGAAAAGTCTGGTACCGTGACAAAGAACGAGGCTGACAACGGGACAGCATTGGGCGCGTGTTAATGCGATTAGTTGGGCTTGCGACTGAGAAGGAGTGTGGCGTGACGAGGCTGATGAACTAAAGCACAGGTCAGCTCAGCATTGCTGTGGCTCTCGAAGGTCGGTCCTTTGCAAATTTGGGTCATGATTCGTGAAGCTGGGAAACGAAACGGTTATGTTTATTGGCGTTGTCTTTGTCATGTCCCCTCAGCCTACTTGCTGATTATTTAGAATTGTATTCCATAGCATGGGAAGTCGTTGCAAGAGAATATTGTGCAGCCGCGACCAGCATCCCGCATTCCGCGTCAGTGCAACTAACGAAGGTTCCGTGGTATTGCGCCCCCAGCTGATGACGTTTCGTGGGGTTGGTTCGATGTTGGGGACGTGGGGGGATGAAGGTGAAACACTGAACAGATGGCACCAGACAGCTGCAGGCCCCCTGCCGCATCTTTATTTTGCAGCTTAATCTGTTTCTTAATTAGGGGCGCCTTGATGCTGCATTGTATGTTACATTGGTTCGGCGCATTGCCAGGCCCGGTCAAGGTCACGGATCTCGATGCGATGGATGAGCGCGAGAAGCAAAATGTAGAAATAAGAAGGACAGGGAGAGGGTAGATGAAATAAGCTTTTTTTTTTCTTCTTTTCTTTTTTTTGCTCTTCGTTTCCCTCCCGCATGAATACGTGGTGCTGTCGTGGTGACGTTTGGTCTGGTCGATTCGCGGGTGGTCATCAGTCGAGGAGTCAGTTGAGTCGTTTGCTCCTCATCCAATCAACTCTGGTCTGGTCTGGCGCCTGTGAGGAGGCCTCCTGGCGGGGCTGAGAAGCTTGGGAACCGCCACGAACAGGATAAACCAGGCCGGGTTTTCTTGGCAGCCCTAGTAGCGAGGTAGCGTCATTGGTGTTACCGTTGGCCTTTCGGGTGTCGGTTTCTCGTCCGTCGGTGGGTGTCACTACATGTATGTAGGTATGTGTGTGTGTATGAATATGTAGGTGTACGTACAGTCCAGTGTGCATGCGCGCAGAGTCTGGCTGGTGTCTGTCTGGATGGGTGTCTCGGGTTGAATTGAAAGAAAGACAAGACATCAACAATCAATCGGATCTTAATATTGACTGAAACAAGCTTGGCGGCACATCGGGGAGCCTGCAGCTGGCTGCAGCTGGCCGCATGCGATGGACTGCTGGCCAATGAGGCGTTGGTGGCTGTGGAACTTGAGCCCCTGCACCAAATAGGTACGTGGTTCGTTGTTGGCGCTTGGCGTTGGACGTTGGAAGCACCATGGACATCCAACGAGGCATGACGACACGCCGTTGCTCGCTCGCACAAAGAACCAGCAGCAGCCCTGGCCGTGGCTTTTCTCCTCCTGGTTCCAGTTTGATGCCAGCCAGCTTTTTTCGATTTCGAGTCTCAACCAAGCGTCACCAATCTCTTCCATTCTCCTCGCCGAGCAAAAAAAACCGTCCATCCTCAAAACACGCCTAACACGCGCCCTACGCACGCCTTAATTCCGAAGGAGCCACCAGACCGGTGACGTTCTTTTGAATTTTTTTTTTTATTTTTTTTGTCGGGCTTTTCCTCTCGGCAATCGTCAAGTACCAAATTGGCCAGTGTAACAAATAGCATCGAGGACCTGAGCCTCGATAACCCTTTTTTGCGTCATGGTCTTTGGAGGTCTTGGTAAGCCTGAGCTCTTTGCCATTCCGTTCCTTCCCCCCCCCCCCCCCCCCCCTTTTTTTTTTTTTTTTTTTTCCTTCCTCCTATTGAGGACATGATGTCCAAAGAAGTTGGGGGGCCAAGTCTCCGCATAACCGCCACGACATGGCGTTTGGCGTTTGCTTCATGAACCGGCATTGGTTGTCCGCTTGGCGGTCCGCCGGTATCGTCACGGGATTTATCCATGATACTTGTTAAAATTTGGGGCCCTGTTTTGTTTACCGTGCTGTTATTCATGCTGTGCGCTTGGCACCAAGACTGTCCTGCTCGCCCCCCCCCCCCTCATCGTCAGCCATTGTCATGTTCCCTGTTCCCCAAAGCACAGCAAGCGCCTTTTTTTAGTCACGGACTTTTAGTTCGACTGGGCGGAGCAGACATTGTACATTATAACGACTGCCGTTCGTCATTCGTTGTGTTGTTACTGCTGGCATTTGCTTGCTTTCGCTCGCCTCCCACTCTTCGACAATCAGTCAACTCTACTTATCAATCACGTTGCTTTCCTTCACTGATACCTGATCCCGTCGCGCAACAGTGAGCGAATCGTACCGAAATTTCCGGCGTCAAATGTCGATTAGAAAGCCAAGAGGCAATGCCGACGAGCGGACGCCACTCGTCAACGGCGAAAGCGCTTCGTCGGGCCCGTCAGCACATGCGGGCGGAAACCACATCACCCACCAACATGCCAACAACACTGTCTACTCCTTCTTTTTCGACAACAAGCATACTCCTGGCAACGATAGCGAGTCCATAGTTGTCCGCAGCGCGGCTTACACTTGGCATGTGACCAAGGTGACGCTCTTGAGCAGTAAGTTGTACCAAATCCAACCCCCCCTCCCCCCTTCTTGTCATGCTGCCCCTTCAGTGGAAGGCATGAATAAGATGGAACTTTTTTTTCTCAGTATCGTGCCTATTAGTCACTTCGCTAACACAAGCTTGTATTAAGACTATGTCAACTTCTTGCTGGTAATGGTGCCGATTGGCATTGCTGCAGGTGCGCTGGGTTGGAGTTCTACCGCTGTCTTCACCATCAATTTCTTTGCCATTATCCCACTGGCCGCCGTTTTGTCCTTCGCTACCGAGGAGATTTCCATCAAGTTGGGCGAGACCATGGGCGGTCTTCTTAATGCAACTTTTGGAAATGCTGTCGAATTGATTGTAGGTTGTGTACATATGGCACACACGCCAGGCTACTCAGTAGCACGGGTTCCTTGGCCACTGTCGGAAGCATTTGCAAGCGCTCAAATAGCTAACAAATTGTCGCTATAGGTCAGTATTGTGGCCCTCAAAGACGGTCAGATTGAGGTGGTCCAATCGTCGATGCTCGGTTCAATTCTGTCCAACTTGCTACTGGTCATGGGAATGTGCTTCTTCTTTGGTGGATTGGTTCACAGGGGACGCAATGGCGCTGGTACCGAGCAGACTTTCTCAGGGGCTGTTGCGCAAACGACTTGCTCTCTGATGACTTTATCCTCGGCTTCACTCGTCATTCCTGCCGCTGTAGGTTCTGACTGCTGTCCCCCTCCTCCTCTTCATCCTATTTTCCCTCTTCTTATCCTTCGTCTTCTACTCTTGCAGAATCTGGACCCGTTCTAACCAACACCTTGTTGTTCAGCTTTATGCCGTTCTTGACCAAAACAACAGCGGTAGTAAGAACTCGAGCATTCTCATCCTGTCTCGAGGCACGGCCATCATCCTTTTAATCCTCTATGTCATGTACCTGGTCTTCCAGCTTCGAACTCACAGCAATCTATTCGATTCTGAATCTCAAGAAGCTGCCGAAGATGGAGATGACGCCGAAGAAGCAACTATGGGTCCGATTGCTGCCGCCATTGTCCTTGTTGTGGTTACCGTTCTAGTCGCTGTCTGCGCCGACTACCTGGTGGGCAGCATTGACGACATTGTAGAGAGCACCAACATCAGCAAGGCCTTCATCGGGCTGATCCTGATTCCTATCGTCGGTAACGCTGCCGAGCACGTTACGGCTGTTGTCGTTGCACTGAGAGACAAGATGGATCTTGCAATGGGTGTCGCCATTGGCTCTAGCATTCAAATCGCTCTTGGTGTGACTCCGTTCCTTGTCATTGTGGGATGGATTATTGGACAGCCCATGTCCCTCCGCTTCGAAACCTGTAAGGACCCCTCTCCGAAGTACTATTTCTTCTTGCTGGAGCAAAACAGCCTATCGTTGCACGATGTGCGATTGCTAATCTGTCGCCTTTGTAGTTGAAACCGTTGCCTTTGCGGTATCCGTCCTCGTCGTTACCTACACTGTCCAGGACGGCAAGTCCAACTACCTTGAAGGCGCCATGTTGTTGGGCTTGTACATTATTATCGCCGTCGCTTTTTTCGCCACTCCGAGTAGCGCTTTCGACAAGGCCGCATCGCTGTTGGGTTGAGCACTTGTGGTTCTAGTAATGTAGTAATGTTGGTGACACTGCTAGTTGGAGATGTGCGTCAAGGGTGACTGAGTTTGAGAAATTCTCCCCATTGTATTACGTATGTATGTATGTATTCTTATTTTTATTTGATCTTTCGCAAATGAAAAGTGGGAGCGTGCTGCCGTCGGAGACTGGCTCACTACGAATAACGAACGCCAGTCTTGTTTCTCAATCTCCAATGAGACTTTCTCTTCTTTTCTTTGCCTCTAGTGACATGGCGTGAACGGTCTCAGAAAAGTTCACTTTCTATATTGTTCACTACGCCGACATTATCACCATGTATTTTGCTGTGTATTTTTTAAAAAGACCATGTATGCCCAGCGTATTCTACCAGCTGATGAAATGATGCACGTACGCGAAGACAAGAAAAACAAAGTTGCATAAAAAGAACCCCCATTCACCATATATAAAGCATACATAGTCACGAGTTTGGGCACCCCCAGTCGTTCCACGCCCACCACACTAAAAACGCTAAGCCATGGGTTTCGACATGGGCGTAATGATGCCCTGCTTGATGAGGATCCTGGGCTTTATGCCATCCTGGAACGTCTCCTTCGTCATCCACTCGGGCCCGATGGGCAGTCGCAGCGACCGCTCGTACTGCTCTCTTGATTCGTACTGGTGGGGTAATTGGGAGGCGAGATATCGATCGTTCTGGGGGTGGATTAGCGATGACGGTTTTTGCAGGGCGCGTGATGTGAGGCCGGGGGGATGTTGATCTAGATATGGTCTTTGCTTTGTCGTGTCTTTGCATGCGCGTTGTCGGTGAAATATGCCGAGCAGCGCGAGAAAAAAGAAGGGGATATAACGTAATGTAGAGACGGGGGGGAAGAAAACGCACCTTTTTCACACGTTTCTCATTGATTATCACCTTGTCTAGCTTCGCATCCTTTCTATCCTTTTTCTTGACGCCCTCTACTTTTGTCAAAAACCGACCTTGATGTCTCTTCTTCTCGCGATTGCTGACCCCGTCGCCGACCCAGGATCCCCATCCCGGAAGGGTATTGTCGATGACTTTATCGTCTTCTGCTTCGGCAATGGCGTCCTTTTCGCGGGCAAATTCGGTGACGACGTCGTCGCCGGCAAAGGCGCGCGCGATGAGGGCTTGATCGCGGATGGCAAGGGGGAGGTGCTGTTCTGAGTCTGAGTCGGGGGATTCGTCTCTTTGGTTGTTGTTCTTGTTGTTGTTACTTTGGGAGGGGGTTTTGAAGGCAGGAGCGGCGACGGATGAAGCGGTAGAAGAGTTTGAGGCCTTCTTGGAGGGTGCGGCGACGAGAATGTTGGCGTTTAGGTCGAGATCATGACTGGGGAGGGGTGGTGCTTTCTTGCGACGCGTTTCGCCTCGGGACCAAGCGCCTGCTGTGGATGGGGGTTCGGAAGAAGCGGCCGCGGCGGCGGTGGAGGAGTTTATAATGATGTTGACGTCGTGATCGGGGGAGGACTGTCTGCGCGGTGCAGAGCGCTTGGATGTATCCAGAGCGGGCTTGGCTTTGGGGTCTGTGGTGCCGTAGCTTCTGCGTCCTACCACTTCTTGCTCTTGCCTGGCGTCGTTGCCGTCGTCGTCGTCGTCATCTGACTGGTGGCTGCTGTCATGACCGTCGAGGTCACGACGTATTTGACGAATCATTTCGTCGTTGGCTTTCTTCTTGGCCGCCTCGGCCTTCTGCATAAACTTCATGCTCATCAGGCCGGACTGTGGCTCGGCATCTTCGTTTTCGAGCTTGCGGAGCTTCCGGCGGATACGCGCGCGATTGTCGTCCGAGTTGGAGCCGTCAGAGTCGCTGCCGGAACTGCTGGTTGCGTCGGAATCAGAGTCTCCTCCTGCCGCGCCTGTCTTGCCCTCCTTTCTTCTACGCAATTCTTCATCCTTGCGCGCCATCTCTGTCAGGCCGACACGGAATTCATCATCCCACACAGCTCGCTTGTTCTTATTCCCAATTTTGGCCCATTTGCTTTCCTTGTGACGTTGTCCGACACGTTCAAGGGCTCGTCGGCGGTCCTGCGCTTCCCGCTCCTCTTCCGAATCGATCTCGCCTGCTTCTTCCATGGCTTCCTTGGTGGCCATTTCGTCTCGCTCTCGTTGTTTTCTGTGCACCCTGTGATAGGCCTTGCTCTTGATTTTCTTGATACGTTTCGCGCGCTTGGCCTCGCGAGAGCTGAGCTCTCGCTCCATGCGTTTCTTGGCGAGCGCCTCCTTGCGTGAGAGCTCGTTGCCTTCCTCATCCAACACTTTAGGCTTGGGCTTGGCCTCCTTTTTGAGCGAGAGCCCACTCTGCTCCATAATGGACATGATAGTAGACTCGAGCTCGTTGCTGGGATCGGACGCCAATGGCTGGATCTCGTCCGTGTTCAGCCCAGCCTTGTCTGAGTTTTGCGGCAGTGGGAACACGAGATGCTCAGCTCGTCGATTCTGCTTGACAGTTTCTGTCCATCGTTCCAGGGCTTCATTGGTTTTTTCGAAAGCTACGCTGCGGTCGAGGCGGCCTTGTTCTCGTCGGGATAATGGAACGGCAAGTTTTTGAGCCACGCCTGGGCGTTTTTCCCTGGCTTCCTTGTTCATCAATTTGACTGAGTTCTTCAGTAAGGGATCGCTGAGGCGCGTTAGACCCAGATCACCAAGAGAGAGCTTCTGTCCAGCACTCGATGCAGGTTTGTCTTTATTTGTTGGTTGCCCGCCGTATTCCGAAATCAGTCCTTGAAGAGCGCTGAGCTTTTCTGAATCAACTTCGGCATCGTCCTCGTCTTCATCTTCATCATCTTCGTCGTCTTCAACTTCGTCATCTTCCTCCGAATTCTCAGAATCGGACTCGTCGCCCGCCTCCGGCTCGTCATCCGATTCCTCTTCCCACTGGTCCAGGGCAGTCGCTAAGTCAATAGCCTCGGCGCCCAGAGTCTCGCCTTCGTCATCGTCTGAGTCGTCTTCGGAGTCATCATCTTTCTACCCGATGTTGTTAGCAGAGATTCGCTAAGCATGCCTGTTCCCTGGTCATCAATCTTCCTACCGGCTTCGATTTGCTTCCACGAAATGAGTATTCGTCAAACTTTTCATTGTCACTGTCGCCGAATGCATCATCACTCTCGATTTCAGAGTCCTCATCATCTTCTCTCAATCCTCCGAGGCGCCACTCATTGCCATCGCTGTCGCTACCATCCTCGGCATCATCGACGTCTCTCGATGGTCCTCTCGCTTTCTTTTTCCGGGGTTGCTCTTCATCGACATCCTCTTCGTCTTCATCTTCGTCACCTCTCTTGTGCTTCTTCTCGAGTTCGGCGTCAAGTTCTCGGGCTCGCGGAGTCTTCTTGAACTTGGTCGGGTATATGTCCTGTGCGATTCCAAAGGCATTTAGGGCATTCTTTTGTGACCTGGCCTTGGAGCTCTTCTTGCCAGCCGCCTTGGCTTTTGGCGCGGCTGTCAAGGACCTGCCATGCGCTTGTCGGCCCGGCATCTTTCGTCACGTTTTATTTTGCTGCAATCGTCGGGTCTTGATGTCAGACACCCCAGTGTGCCCATGAGTGTGGTAGCATAGTGCAGCATTTTTCTGCCGGCAAAAGAATTTTGGCGGTGAAGCAAAAAAAAAAACCCCCCACGACTTGGGGCACCACTTGGCGTACGACATGATCTCGTTCCACCAATCAGATTACACTTATTTCGTCACCCCACCCTCGGCTTTCTCGCGGCGCAGAAGTCAGAAGTCGCCTATTAACGGCTGGTTACCATAGGTACGTATCTTTCGCAGCCCGCCAACAGTCAAGTACCCGGCGGAACTTGGGACTGAAGATTGAATATCGAATCTATTTCGGGGCCGCGGTTCCTTCCCAACTACAATTCTCCTCTCTTGATGTTCAGACAAGTCGATAAGTTGACAAAAGAATGACGCTCATCGGCCCTGGTCTTCGAAAAGTAGCTTTCCAAGCGACGCCTCGCTTTTTCGCCTGCAACCGATGCCTCCTCCTCCGACAGGCATTGGCGCCGCGGCAGCGCCTTTGCTCTCGAGTCCTCAACGTCGTGCGATCTCGAGGCTTTGCTGATTCGAGGCCGGTGACATCATTGGAAAGCTTGACAGACCATGTTGCGACAAGGTCTTTACCAGCCCAGGCTCAGAAATTGGCCAAGACGAAGACGGGTTTTGCCAAAACGAATCCCAAGGGCGTTGCGTATTGGCTCATCGGTAGCGCTGCGAGCGTCTTTGGAATCGTTGTATTTGGCGGTCTGACGAGATTGACGGAGTCAGGGTGAGTGCCTCACACACGACGACTAGTTGCCGTGTTTTCTCACAAGATGTCAACGGTTCAATATCTGGATATTATTGAGCAATGTATCGGGAGACCAAGCAAATCAAGTCACTAATACACCACTTCTCTAGACTAAGCATCACAGAATGGCGTCCCGTCACTGGGTCGTTATTCCCCATGTCCCAGGCTGACTGGGAATCTGAATTCGAAAAGTATCGTGCGTCTCCCGAATTCAAGCTTCTCAACCCACACATGACCCTCGACGAGTTCAAGAAGATATATTTTATGGAATGGGCGCATCGCCTCTGGGGTCGTGTGATTGGCCTATCGTTTGTCCTCCCCACGCTCTACCTGGTCGCTCGTCGCAAAGTCACTAGCAAAATGGCCCTGAACCTCCTGGGCATATCTGCCCTCATTGGTTTCCAAGGCTTCATCGGCTGGTGGATGGTCAAGTCTGGACTCAAGGACGATCTCTTTGCGCCGGGATCGCATCCCCGCGTTTCGCAGTATCGCCTCATGACTCATCTTTCCACCGCCTTCCTCTGCTACTCCTGGATGCTCCTCTCCGGTCTCTCGATTCTCCGCACCCATCGCCTTCTCGCCGACCCCAAAGCTGCAATGACTGCTCTCCAGGCCCTCAAGAATCCGGCCCTCAACGCCTTTCGTCGCTCCGTGTTTGCCGTCACCGCCCTCGCATTCATCACCATCATGTCGGGAGCTCTTGTCGCAGGTCTTGACGCTGGCCTCATCTACAACGAGTTCCCCAAGATGGGACTCGGTCTGACCCCGCCCAAGTCGGAGCTCTTTGACAAGTTCTACTGCCGCAAGGAGGACGGCTCCGACTTGTGGTGGAGGAACATGCTGGAGAACCCGAGCACTGTCCAGATGGACCATCGCATCCTGGCCGTGTCCACCTTTTGCGCCATCGTGACCTTGTTTGCGTACTCGCGCACAGGTCGCGTGGCCGCCGCGCTCCCACAGAGCGCAAAGAAGAGCGCCATGGGCCTGGTACACCTCGTGTGTCTGCAAGTTGCTCTCGGCATATCAACACTCATCTACATGGTTCCTGTTCCACTGGCGGCAGCTCACCAGGCGGGTAGTCTTGCCGTCCTGACCGGGGCGCTCGTCCTGGCCCATCGCTTAAAGGTACCAAGACCGACAATGCGACTCATTGAGCAGCGCCTGAAGCATCTTGAACGATAAAAGGTAAATGATAAAGGGTCAAAGCAAGAGGGAGAAAAAAAAGCTACAACACGACGAATAATAGAAATGGTTTATCCGAGTACGTTTTCCAAAACGTGTATATCCCATGTATCAAAATAATAGACTCAATTCAACACGAAGAAACATGTACAGTGTAAACTGACGTCAAGGACAGCGGAGATGCTCTAAAGAAGCGGCTGACAAGAATCCGACGTCGAGAGGACGTGAAATTAAAAAAAATCGTCATTGTAAACTAATCCCGACATCTTTTTTCCTTTGTTTCGTCTCATGAATTTCAAATCGAAACGCTCTTCGTTTTGTTTCAATTCATTAATTTATCCCGTGTCTTCTCTTTGATGCATGATTTATAAATGACGGAGAAGTGCGTGTATGTCATCTCGGGGTCTAGAATGATACACAAACGACGCTCTATATAAAGGAATTCGAAAACGCTCATTCAGACCTCCAAGTTATCAAGAGGAGGAGACGAGCTCGGTGTGCCAAGAGATCCGGGTTGTGAAAGAAGATTTTTGTTTGAGTCTTGCCGTGCCGGCGAATAATTGCTTACACTGCATGAGCACGCCTCCAGTAGCTGCCATACGAAGGGCCTTTTTTTTTCCTCCTCTTTGCAGCAGGAAAATGAATCGCAAGTCGGTCACACTTTCGTCTTCATCTTCGTCTTCCCATTTTTCCCGCTGCTTCATGCCCAGCAAGCCATTTTCCGAAATCGAGAGTCGGCTCTTTCTCGCCCCCGCCCTTGTTATTCGTAAAATATAAAGGGAAAAAATAATCGTCACGACCAATCGTACGTTTTCATTTTCTCCCTGTCTCCTTCTGTCTACTCACATTCCATTGTCCATATACAGTGTATCACCACGAACTTGCTGCATCAAGGCCATATCTCCGCCTTGCATGTGGCTTCCTTCCATGGCCATGTTCATGTCCGGGATAGATCTACTCATTCCCATGGTCGATCGACTAACGATGGGGCTCCCTACACCGCTTTGCATCATGAACCTCATATCAGGCGTTGACCCTTGCTGCTGTTGTACGAGCCCTTGCGTTCGTGGCACGTCCACTCCCGTCGAGAGGTGCAGCGACGCATGGGGATTTTTAGCGCACGATGCGTCCATCATGGCAAAATTGTCGTCGTCTTCCATTTCAGCATCAGCGTCCTGGTCACTCACCTCATCCTCCATTGACGGCGGACCTGTGGTGTTGGTGGATGACGCGGAGTGTTCGCTCGCATGTGCCGTTGTACGAGTAATAGACAGCCTTTTACCATTGAGGTTGCTCTGTTGACTGCTCGGACGTTGACGCTGGTGCTGCTGTAGGTGGTGGTGGTGGTGGTGGTGCTGTTGTTGCTGGTGCTGATGTTGTTGCTGGTGCTGCTTTTGCCGAAATTCTCGAGAAACGCTTTGCGACTGTGGTCTTGACGAGCTATCGTGACTTGTCGGCGTCTGTATCGGCTGAGCGAATGATGATTGCGCATCCACGTCATCAGACGCTGCACGAGTGGACATGATAACGTTTTTCCATCGTTCAATTGACTTGGTCACTAGTGTCGAAATATCAACATGCCTATCTGTCACGTCAAATCCTACGCACTTGCCCCATTTTATCCCTTGCTCGTAGGCATAGCTAACCACGTCCCGATCTGTCGAAATAGCGGTCGGCGATAGCAGCTGAAACTCGGGGGGTTGCTGAATTCGGTTCAGTTGGTCAATTTGAATTTTCAAGTGCGTGTTCTCTTGCTTCAGCCGATACTGCTGCTCCTTCATATTCTCAATCTCGGTATGCTTTCTTCCTACCCCACGAGCGAGTTCAAGAATCCAAATCTCCTGCCGTTTCTGCGTCGGCAACGAGTCCCAGACGGTATATGCGGATTGCAGATGCTGCTCGACCGAGCTCTCCAGGTCTCTTGCTGCTTTCTCTGCTCTCTTGATCGTGTTACGGCCGGCCTTTTGAGAATTGCTCGATGGAGTGTGGATAATATGTTCCTCCCCAGTAGCAGCAGTCAAGGCAGATGCACGGCTGGTCCTCCAGGCTTTGAACCCTTCGTCAAAAAAGGCCCGCAACGCATTAAATTCTCGCTCTCCAGGCAACTGTACAGACCAAGAGGTTGAGGTGGGATATTGGGTTGACGAAAAGAGTGTCGGTGGTGGCTGCAAACACTGCAATATAAGTGCTGGGAAGTCGAGCGCCAAAGGGTCGAAGTCGAAGGGCATGGATTGGTTTCCGGTGCGTTGTCTGTCGCACTGTTAGCATGATGTTCTGATAGGAGAGGGTGTTTTCTAAAGAAAGAAAGGGGAAAAAACCGCCTTGCGGCCAAACAAGCAAAAACACCCTGCGCCTATAGCCAGGACAAAACTTACTTGGCAACTCCGCACGAGCCAAGAAGCTCCCGCAACGCAAGCTCCGCGGCCCGAGCTGTATCCATAGCATCCGCCAGCTCCTGTCTCAACTCAAGCTGAGTCTTTTGCATAGGTTGTTTGCTGGCATTCTGCGGCATGCCGGGCCCTCTTGCTGAGTATACGTCATCAATGACACCACAAGGAGTCTCCCAGTGAGGCAAGACGGGGTACTTGATAGATGCCGACTCGACAGCACTGTTGTCGCTGTGGGACACGGACTTTGCAGCATTAGCGTCGTCATCCTGCAACGAGGCTTCTCGTTTGGTCGAAAGACGAGCTCTTCTCGAGGACGTCGAATCTTTGCGAGGACCGGTTAAGCCACGAGTTTGCCTTCTTGTGATGCTCCCTCGGAGCTTCTTGATTGCCTCCACATCATGTACCCCATCTGAAGGCTTGGGGTTCTTCTCCTTGATGTACAGATCGAGATGACGTCCGAGTGAAGATGATGTGAAGGCTTGCCCGCAGAAGGGACAATTCTTGTCTTTGGGGGCCGTAGTCTTGGCGGCGGTCGCGTCCGAGTGCTGAGAAGCCATATCATCCATTCTACTCTCTATCTGCGCAAACTGCGCTCGGGCGTATTGGAAGACACAGTGGTTCGGTTTGCGCTCCAGCGAGCACGCGGGTCTCCGAGATGAAGTAAATATATATCAATACGTTGTATTGGAAGTTGGAAACGGGTCAAGAAAGATGAGCAACGATTTAACGTAGCCAATCAATAAGCCCGGCTCCTCCCATGGAGCAATAGCCAACGACAACCATATGGAGTGTATGTATCGTACAAGGACAAGAAGAAGGGACGTCGTCGGTAGTATAGGGGAAGCCGGTGCCTTCAACCAGACAAAACCGGAGACCAAATTGTCACGAGTTTGTTGGAAGCATCAAGACCAGGCCTTGGAGGGGCAAAATCCGCTTCGAAGCCCTGCTTTTTCTCTTGCGGAGAAAGCGAGAAAGCTTGAGAAGATAAGACGACGAGAAAAGGTGGTGGGAAGACATGGGGACAAGTTTTTCCTTGTTCTTGTTCTCCTTCTTTTTCCCCCCCTTTTTCTGTGCTTTCCTTGCTTGCTTGTCCGTAAGATAATGGATGGATGATTCCTGGTTTCCTGAGGGCCAGGGGTGGAGCTGTTGGCTGTCGGACCTCGGAGCTCTGTCTGGTCTGGTCTATCTGGCCTGGTATCTCCCCTTCAGGCGTCAGATCGTGAGGTCCCTAGGTCCAACCAAGCAAGGTGTCTGGTGCGCGCATGCATCCATGCCTGCCTGCATGCCTGTATGTGTCTGGTGCATGTGAGCTCAAGCTCAATGTGAAAGCTCCGTGGAGCACTGCTGAGTCAACTAGCCAGCTGACAATGGACTGGACGTCCCAGCAAACGACGTGGATCCAGCCCATGTTCAGTCTGATCTGGTCTGGTCTGGTCCGGTCTGGTCAAGTCTCCCGAGCCGGGCCTGCCCACATCATGCCGCAATACAATTGACGGTGTGGGATGGGAGAGAGGTCCGGAGAGGCACAGGGCGATCAATTCCAGCGGCCAGCCCAGCCGCCATACCGGCCGCCGAAGCATCAGGGAGTCAACATTGAAGGACGAGGCCAATCAATCAATAAGCCGATGCGTGCTAGCACAGGAGCTCACCCGAGCTCTGGGACCTGAATTTTGGCATCAACAATGAAAGGCACAGCTTCTAGCATCGCGATGCTGATGTGCCGAAAATTCAAGCTTTGACGCTTTGCTTGTCTCTCCGCCCCTTGACCAAGTTGGTTGGTCCGCGTCTAGTCTTGCTTGCGGTACGCCCCCGCGGTGATAGATGTTTTTTGACGTACATATGTACTACTCGGACCGTGTGATCCGAGTCAACAAAGAACATCGAACCCTTGGCTTCTCATGAGACTAATGCAGGACAGCAGCAGAATCCTTCTTTGGTTGACTGTAGCATACTTGGCGCACAGCCATAAAATGCACAATGTGCATGTATGCGCACGCACGCATGTGCAATGTGCAGAAAATAGCATCTCTCGCTTTCTCTCTCTTTCTCGTTTTCCTTCATGACACCCAGAATGCGACTCAGAGCCGACCAATGTGCAACGTCAGATATTGGGAATGTGGATGCGATATAAGGTCATGGCTTTCTGGAAGCGAAATGTCATCTTCTCTGCGAGTGCGATGCGCGTCAACAACGCGCCCGTGCTACCTATGCTGGCGCTCGGGTCTCAGTACCGAATTGATAGCATCAGAAAAAGAAAAGGCCTCGATGGAAAGTGGATTGCTGATCATTCATGGCCCTGAAATCCTGGTGAGGCCGGCATGAAAGTGACATGGGAATATACGTAGACGCACCCTGTGAGAGCGACGTCGTCATGTGTACGGGGCGGCCAAGCCAGGGCCGCAGCCGGGCCGCACCAGCAGCAAGCCATTGCCGATGATCGATCCCTACTCCAAAGGCAGGTCGTGATCCTTCTCGCACCTGGTCTGTTCATTAGCTTTACAATATTATACATAGATGCCAAGATGAGGCGAGGCTGGGGAAAGTACATGGTAGGCAACGCGACGACTCACTCGCCCAACAACAGCACACTGACTGGTCAAGCAACAACTGTGTTTCCCGAGCTCCACACAATGAGTTGACTGTATGTACATATGTATGTATGTAGCAGAGCGGAATGAAGTTTGATGGGAACTGCTGAATTTGACAGTTGGATGGCCATCAGAGGGGGGTGGTGGTGGTGGTGGTTGTGAAGTCGCGACGACGGCCGGTGGAGACTGAAGACTGGAGGCTGGGGCTGGAGGCTGGGGCTGGAGACTGGGGCTGGTGACTGGGGCTTGGTGGGTCCAACTAGGCTCTGCCGGGTAGATTCCAACTGGCTGGACGGCGCGGGTCGTTGTTGACGCCGCCAGTCGACAGGCCTGGGGCGTAGACGGGCGGCTACAGACAGCACCGACCATACATAATCTGACTGGTGCGGTCTGGACTGGTGCTGGATCCTCAGTGCCAGCATGGCATCCAGCACGTCATTATCCAGCCCCCCATCGGCCGGGGCGTTGCGGCGACTATTGCATTAGCGTGGCCAGGTCACAGTGCCGGCCAAGCCCGTCTTGCCTCCGTCCAGGCGTCAATCCAACGTTCCACATGCAGCCAACCGCCTGCCTGCTGCCCTTGTTTGCTCTTGCCTTGCCTGTGCTGTCTTTGTCTTTGTCTCTGTCTCTGCCTGTCCCTGCCACCTGCTGACGGACGGCCGGATGGACCTGGTCGCTTATTTTAGCCCGTCGCGACTGCTCTGCTTTGCTGCCTTGAGGTCCACGTAAAAGGGCCCAGGCATACATACATACATACATACATATGTATAGCCAATCGATTATGGTGGCCTCGGTCGTCTGACTGACTGAGGGACTGAGGGCAAGACTTGTCGCGGCCCAGCTTTCTTCAACGTTGAAGCTGCAATAAGCGCCCACGTCCTGCAGATTGCCGGCCGTCATGGGTTCTTTTCTAGTTTCGAGGAGAATCAGCCTTGTGGTCCCCCCGGCTTGCTGTCACTCACCCACCAGTCCGCCAGGCAACTTCTTCTCTTCTTCTCCCTCTCCCCTGAAGCCAATTTCCCATAATGGGATGGCCGGCCGAGGGACGACGACAGAGTTGACAAGGCTTTCCACAAGATCGCCCAAACACGACCCGGATCTGGAGCGACAGCTCTCGGCACAAGGCAAAAACATTACAACCATCTCATCGTCTACAATAGCCATGACTTGTCGCACGGCGTTCTACCACTCGACCAGACCCCAGCCAGCAGGTGCTGCAACTTCAGGTCACTCGGCCTCGAACAAATCGGCAGAAGCGTGAGGACCTTTTGCTGCGAGCTCTGGCCAACTTCTTCAGCACTTCCGCCTTCATCATCGACAGGGACATGAACAATCTGCTCGTGGCTCGCTGGTGGCCGGTGAAAGCAGTTAGTGCAGGTCCGCGTCTCTGGTCTCTGGTCTCTGTCTCGGCATATGCTACACCCGCTCTGTACTATCCCTGTCATTTACCATCAATGCGCAATGTGTCTTGATTCTTGACCCTCGATGCTTCATTCTTGATAGCTCTGCACCAAGTTTTGCACGACACTGTCATCTTTAATTGGACACGCAGCACAGGAGTTAGCTCCGAGGTTTCCCAACCTGGCCTTAGTGCATATGTATGATGCATATGTGCCTAGGTTTGGAAACCATGGAGAGAAAGGCGAACTTGAATCGTCCGTCCTAATATCTGAAAGCGGTTGCTGTTGCCGTGGCCAATGACTTCCTCAACACTGCCGCGTATTCGACCGTACACGCTCATCTTTGTAGAACAAGGAAAATTCCAACCAAAGGCTCTCTTGTACCATCTGTCCGGGCAGCGCTTTCTACGACCTCAAGAGGCATTCAAATTCGCCATTGGACCCTGAAGGTCAATCTCCTTATCCTACCTGGGATATCGATTACAATTCTGAAGATCTGCTGATCTGCAAAATGCCTCACTGACTAGTCGATGATGCAACCTTGACTCGGACTAAACTTGTCGACGTCGTGACAATCACATAAGCGACATCTATGAGCAAAAACAGGAAGACGGTATGGTCAGCGCCTCATTTGATCAAGGCTAGCCATCTCTCAGGGCCGCGGGTCATATACGCCATATTACATTTGTTATAATACCACGACTTGACGTGGCGCATCCCAAGTCATGTCAATGAAGGGGACAGAGAGAGCGGTGACGCTTCGAGACAACAATCCTATCGTCAGCTTCGGCCTCTCATTCATGGGTTGAAGTGGGGGACCATGTCCTGCCGTCCAGCTTGAGCGACCGGTGCTTGACGACTATGTATGTCGCGCATAAGCCTCCAACCCCTTCCAGGGTCTGTGTCTTTTAAGACTTGGCCACATGGTATCTCGAGAACCCGGTTTGGTTCCACTGGACAGACAGACGGGGGCGGTAGGGCCAACTTACTGTCTGTCCGGACGGGTCGCCTGATGGGGGTGCGATGTATGCACGTAAATTTTAATTGCCTGCTGAAGCAAGACGAGTAAAATGAAGCCCACCACAGATGGTGTCGATGCATTACCATCGGCTCAGGGGTTGACGGGGTGATGGTGACAAATCCTTGGCCTTGGCCTCGGAAGCTGTCCTTAATCACCATCATGTCTTGGCTCCCGTCGCAGGTCCATGGTATGTTCGTCTGGGGATGCAGCTGGAAATTGAACATCCAGTACGTCTGCTCGCCGAAATTTGTTCCGCGGGGGAATTACCCACTCTCAATGTCCGTCATGGTCAGCTCATCGCCGCTTTCGTAGATGTCGCCGGGCTAATCAAATAGTGTCGAGTGATGGTGATGATTCAGCGCATCGGCAGGATTGATGTTGAAGAAGAGAGCATCGGGAGCTGGTAGCCGACCAACCTTACCTGCCCACCGTCGACACTGGACTGCCACCAAGTTCCCCTGATGTTATCAGTATCCGATTACGGCCTTCGTAACGTGTCGACAGTGGCTCGTACGGCACGCACGCCGGGGTTGGTATCCCCATTGGTGGCCACCCGGCTTGCAGAGTCACGGTCCAGTCGGACAGCTTTTGTCGCCAAAGTCGTCGCACTTTGTTGGTCGTGTGGAATGAGAACAGGTTTCGGAAGATCCCACTGACGGAGTTCGCTGCGCTGGCTGGCAGTGCGATGTGTGTTACGGCAGTACGAGGTCTTGACCGATGTCGACGGAGCAGAGTATAAATAATATAGCGAGTCACGTCAACATTACGGGCCCGGGATCGGTACACTATTGTCGCTGGTCGGGGGACAAATGAGTTTGTGATATAAGGGGAGTGATGGGAGACCCCACCAATTCAAGAGAGTTTTTTTTAGGGGTTTTTAGGTTTTTTTTTTTAACTTTCTTCCTGCTGTATCTCAGGGCCTCACTGGGCGATTTTTTCTTCAGGCATCGACAGAAATGAAGTCATATCTGCGTATCCACGTCGCGAGTCGCTCACTGGGGTAAACGACCAAACGTTTTAGAAAACTACCAAACCTAGAAAAACTCATACCAAGGAAATGAGGGAACTAAACAAGGACAGGAGAAGCAAGAAAACCCCCTAGCAAGAAGTAAGAGAGGTAAGTGTCAATTATTCAAACGTGAACGACATTTCACCGTCTAGTGCCTCTGTATGGTCTGAGCGATGCCAGAGAGCTACACCATGATCGGAGAAAGATGACGATAACAGGATGGAGCAGTGACGCTCGTTTTGAATAAAGAACATGACATGAAAGAAAAAGGTGACGAGAACAGATGTGGGTATGGAGATTTGACGGTCATGTGAGGAGACTAGTTTGGCGGGAATCATACACATATGTACATATGTACATGTATGTATGCTTCAAGTTTAGAAATAACGGAGTATGGAGGAAAGGAGGAAAGAAGACACGGAAAAGACAACGAAATGATAAGACAAGACAAGACAAGACAAGACAAGACAAGACATTCAGAAATACAAGCCGCGTGAACAAGTCTTGGCTGTTTCCTGCCGAATCAGCCACGGCAGCGTCGCCGGGCCAGATAGCCGTGCGCCGCGTGGGGCCGAACCAGCGACTCCAAGGGAGGAAACATGCGCCAAAGTACTTACACCAGACCCGACACAATGAAATAAGAGACAGCCATCTTCCATCTTCAGAGCCGAGGGGATTCCGCACAAGCTACATGCAAACAGGCGTGCCGCGGGCGACAACCTAATGGAGGCAGGCACGAATGATGGTGGAGCTGGGTTTCAAAGTACAATGATCTTCTCTGAGGCCAGACTGGGAGCTGTTGACATAGGTACCTAGTACTAGGTACCTACCCAGGTAGTCACGTGTGGCTGTGCAAGCTTCACCACGATTCGACGCGCACCTCCACACCAACGTCCAGAGTCCACACCAGCTACGGGCGCGTTGACCGATTTTGCCCACCGACAAAAACACCTTCATGAACCGCGTTTCTTGGCAACACCTGCGCAACATCAACCCTCTGCAGTCGCTCAGTGCCCTCATCCAGCAAGCCACGACCTCGACCGAAATGCCTCCAGGTACGTCGTATATCTTGAACACAAGAATGCGCGCAAAAAGCCAACGCCATGGTTGGCGCCGCAACGCTCCCTCCCGTGTCTCCACTTCATCCGCATCGCGAGATAAAAAAAAAGAAAAAGACCACCCCCCCCCCCCCCCCCCCCCCCCAAAAAAAAAAAAAAAAAAAAAAAAGACGCAAACAAGGTCGGCTTCTGCCGGTTTCCGGGCTGATATAAGGAAACGGCAATTCCTCTCACGAGCCACGATGGAATGGAAATGCCACGCCAGGGCCCCACGAATTGGAGGTTTCCCACTCGAGGAGTGTTTTGTGTCACTGCATCTGCAGGATGTCATGTTTACAAAGTCATTTGTAGTATGCGACTCGCAGACGATAATATTCTTGTACAGTAGTAGGTAAGGCAGGTCTGTCTGGTATACGAGCGCTCCCTCTCCCCCTCTCTCTTTCTATTTTTTCTTTTTGCTTCTTTCCTACCTCGTCGCCGCTGCCACAGCCCGACGAACGAGCTCTTGTAATTGAATTTGGTACTTGACTTGACATTTTCACTTGACACTTGATACTTGACAGTTGAGAATTGAGACTTGACATGTAAGATTGAACGTGCAATCATGTACATGTACGTATTGGGTAACACGGCAAGAGCAAGTTCATCTCGGCCGGAGTCGATGAGACGTGTCGAGCTTCTCGCAGACTTTGGAAACTTGTCCGAGGGTTTTTTTTTTTTTTTTTTTTAGCCCCTTGGGTTTATCTGTGAGGTACCGACAGACCAGCATGCTATGCTTAGGAAGTGTCCTGACTCTCCAGCGCCAGGCGCCATTGGGCAGTGAGAAGCCCGCTTTCGGCGGGAAATATGCTCCGGAAGTGGGGGTACCTATGTGTTAGTGGGTTGAGCTTCGGTCCGGCGTGTACCTGACACAGGCTGCTCCACTCAGAGCCCGACTAGCGCACATAGTGGAGTCTGTAGACGTCGACGACCCTAGTGCCGTTTTACTGCCTGACTGGATCAGAGCAGACTTGGACTTGCCTTTCTGCCAGCAGGCCAGCAGACGGGCTCACACTCACCTCACAGGCTACAGCATTGCGTCTGGTCTTCGAGTTGTGTTGCACACCACCCAATCAATGTACATGATGTACAACCCGGTGTACCAGAGCAGACCAGAGCAGACCAGAGCAGACCAGAGCAGACCAGAGCAGGAGCAGACCAGAACCAGAGCAGACCAGAGGCCCGACCGGACCGTGTTTGGTGCCTCTCACCAGACTGCTCTGCTTCCTGCCTTTCCCATCAGACTTGCTGGAGTCGCATTGAAACTAGTTTCAATTTCCACGCCGATTCGAACTGGTCGGGCAATAGATTAGCTCTCAAGTCTGCTCTCTGCTCCTGCCTTTGCGCTTTGCTCCTGCTGCCTTCCTTCTCCAACACACAAACACACTTGCTCAACAAGTCTGGCCGGTTCGTCGTCTTGCATCCTGCCACCTGGAGTTTTTATCTTTACTTCCATCTCCACCCCCGATTCTTCCGCCTCTTTTTGCCTTGGTCCACGGCCCGCCGCCTGATGGCCCAGCGCCAGCCCAGCGTCCATCCCCAGCGCCCCTGCTGATTGAATTGGTGTCATCCCCTCCATCACGCAGCAGGGCCTGCTCTGCTCCAGCCGGCTCTGCTCCAGCGTCGCTCTGCTCCAGCCTGCTCCAGCCTGCGCCAGCCTGCTCCGACGCAACATCTATCGGCTTGATTCCGCCAGACGACATCGGAAAGACGTTCCAAGGCCAGCCTTCCCTCGCCGTTCTGTCTGGTCGAACGGTCTACCACCTGTGGTTGGTCCTTCCGCTCCCCGACTCCCTGGGGCCAGGCGCCTCCCTGGTATGCCCGCGCCACATGCTCGCGCCACGGTTCTCAATTTGGAGGCGTCTGCTGTTATCGAATCACGACCTCATCAAATGCAATATACGCCTGGTCTGGTCGACCGCTGTTTCTGTTGCTGTTGCTATTGCTATTGCTATTGTTATTATTGTATGAGAGGGTATTGCCCGCCCAAATCATCATGTCACGCGGGCCACCGCCTTCTGGCATTTTTCACCGATTCGCGCCCTTCAACCAGACCCAATTCTCCGATGCGCAAAACACTCAGGTTAGCTATCGCATTTGCATGACTCCCAAATCCCATTCCCATTCCCATTCCCATTCCCATCCCACACCCCACCCCACCCTCTTTGCTGGCTGCCGTCTGGTGCTTTGGATTTTTTTTTTTTTTGCCAATGGGCTGACTGACTGCATGCATTCTACTGCCGTTGATTTGCCCTTTGTTCTAGTTTCCAGGGACCGGGCATGACAGCTTCGATCTCATGGCCTTCTTCGACGATGGTGACATGAACATGAACCTCGATGCGGGGACAGGCGCATCAGGCATTTCCATGGGGGATTTCACCTTGGGCAACGTGAGCAACGCGAGCAACGCAAATGGCGACATCGCCATGAGCAACAGCCCAGACACTCAGGACCTGTCTTCCGCCCGGTCGCAGGACAATTCCATGGTCAATACGGCGGACAATGTCCCGGGTGCCGGCCCCTTGCCCTTTGCGCAGATGAGCTTGTCGGGGAATGGAGGCGGCGCTGGCAGCGGCAACGGCAGCGGCACCACCAGTACTTTGACCGACTTCACCAAGCGGCGGAATTGGCCCGCCAAGGTCGTTGAGGAGCTCAAAGATTTTTTACACATTCTCGATGCCAATGGCCGGATCAAATATGCATCTGGCAGTATTCTGAGCATCTCGGGCTACACAGCCGACGAGATCCAGGATGTTTTCCTCAAAGATCTTATTCATCCCGATGATCAGGGCGTCTTTGTCTCGGAGCTTCACGAGTCAATATCCTCGGGCAATCCGTTACGAATCTTCTACAGATTCAAGGCCAAGGATGGCTCATACGCCATTTTCGAGACCATCGGACACGCTCATATCGCCGCAGCACGATTCGCACCGAATCCTAGCAATCAGTCGCCCTTTTGCCAGGCCGTCTTTGTCATGTCAAGGCCGTACCCGACAAAAAATGCCGGTCTGCTCGATTCCTTCTTGGAACACAAGATAGAGAACGAGCGGCTCCGGCGCCGCATAGCTGAGCTGCGGCGAGAGGAGGAGGCCGAGACGGAGGAATCCAGCCGACAATGGATGCAAAGTCAGGAGGGCCGATCAGACATGACTCCTTCAGAGACGGCGGGAGCACTCAGGACTCCATTTCTCTTCCGAAATAATAGCTCAAACGAAGACACGCACGATATCATGAAACCTGCCCTGACCAGGGCGAATCTCGAGGGAGCTGTAGCCGCTGGACGCTCGGACTCGTTGGGCGATAAGATGGCGCGTTACGAAGGAAATTTACATGCCGAGACCATAGAAATGCTGACGGGCTTGCGTTATCTGGAAGGCGAGCGCAGTAAGGGCATTACCACGGGCCGCAGCAGTCCGACTTTGATCAAAGGCGATGCTGGCATTGCCATTCCCGCAGATCGAGATATGAGAGGGGGCGAAAAGAAGAAGAAGTTGAAAACGGCCGAGGAATATGTGTGCACAGACTGTGGTGAGCCCCCCTTTCCACCCTGTTTTATTACTAAGAAGAAGTCTCTCAATGCAGGGACTTTTGGAATTGACACTTTTATTCTCGCACCCTGTCTCATACACAAATGTCCCGTCATGTAATGCTGATGACAAAAACTTCTAGGCACTCTCGACTCCCCCGAATGGCGAAAAGGACCGAGTGGACCGAAAACCCTATGCAATGCGTGCGGTCTTCGATGGGCCAAGAAGGAAAAGAAACGAAACTCGACTTCACAAAAAGCTCCACGGCTGGACCAATCATTGGTCTAGACGTGCTTATCATGGACAATGTTCACAACAACGAAAACGAAAACGAAAAAATGGTAGAAGGTTGGAGTACGAAGATGGAAAGTTTGCATCATAGCAAGGCGTCATTACGGGGTTGGTGTTCTGAACGAAGCAGAGTCTCGCACCACAGGTCCACGACCGGCGTTTTGGAAGCAATGTTTCATTTCACCAGGCATGATAATGATGATTTTGTAATGCGACTGTTTTCCTTTTTTTTTTCTGTTGTTTTTCTCCCTCCCCCCGCTCCCCCTTCTTTTTTCTTCTTTTTTCCCTACCCCCCTGAGCAGCCCAGTACAGGAATTTGGTCAAGGTTAGACTGGGGAGCAGCAGTCAGAAGATATAGTCAAGCATAGCCCTCACAATGCGCTCGAAGCCGCGCTGTTATTTACGATGTGGTAGTCAGGGCGACGATCATTTGAGGTCTATTTGCGAAAGGCTTTCTGCTTTTTTTTTTTTTCCTTTCTTCTTTTCCAATTTCCCGTCGTCGCATTTTGGATGTTTTTTTGATCCTGTTTTTATTGGTTTGATCAGGGTAGCACGTCCACAAGGGAGTGACTATATAACATGATTGATATAACGACGGTGTTTTTTTTTCAACTCTTTTGCGTGAGTAGAAAAGGGACCTTCCATTCTGGATCATACAAAGTACATGTGCAGTAATTTGATTGAACCTCTATGATTGTCCGCGAAAAGCCGTGCCTGTTGATGAGATTTTGAACACGTTGATTGAACACGTTGGCACAGTCGTCCAATCACCCGTCCTCAGTGTTGGCACCAGAATGCCGAAGAAGCGGGGGTCAGCTCAGCTTCCCAGTCTCCACACCATTAATTCGTAGATATCGTCATGCCTCCCGCCTCTCTCTGTAAGTCCATCACCAGCCATCACCAGCCATCACCACTCCTCCCTCCACCTATCGTCACGTGGAAACAGCAAAACGACGACGATACTAAAAATGGATAAGATTATGAGCATGGGCAAGGATTTGCTTCTGCAGCAAGTTTCTGGACAGGGACAGAGTAAGGATGCGGGGTTTTTTTTTTATCTTTTTTATCTTTTTTATCCTTTTTACCGTCCCTTTTTATTATCATTTTTATCATCACTTTTACCGTCCCTTTTTACCGTCCCTTTTTATTATCATTTTTATCATCCTTTTTTGTCATCCTTTTCTGTGCCAGAAGACCAGATAGACCCTTCCTCGCATTCATGTTTCCCCCCGCCCCTTCCTGCACTGTGCACTTTAGAAGATGAACGACAGGAACACATACGAAGGCCCCCCCTTTTTTTAAGAAAAATAGATAAAAAAAAGAATGAAGAAATGGTAAACCCTTCAACTTTCTTTTCATCAGACGTTCCTTGGCACTAGTGGAGTTTATATTTCCATGTATAGCTCCATAGTCAAGCGGTCTATATCCTTCCATTATCGCTGCTGTTATATGTTTCCTTTTTTGCTCCTTCTTCTTTTCCCTTTTGTTTTTGCTTGCTTATTTTGAAAAAGACGAAAAGACAGAAGAATAAGGAGAAGAAGAAGAAGAAACAGAAAAAAAAAAAAAAAAGAAATTCCTCTTTGAACCAATTAAATCTTTTTTCTTTTTCTTTTCTTCTCCCCTTGGCCCTTTTCTGACGCAACTCGCAGATCAGAATAACGCTGCTAGTGGTGCCCTGCCGGATGAAGCCCTAAACATGGCGCAGCAACACGCGGCTGGAGCGGCGGGCAGCTCTGGTGGGAGCGACTTGTTTGCCAATATTATGAGTGCGGTTGGGCAGAAGCAGGACAAGATTCAGAGTGAGGACATTGATGAGGAAGGTGCGTTTTTATTCTTCACCTTGTTTTTTTTTCTTTTTGTTTTTTGCTATTTGTCTTAAAAAATCGTTTCCAGTGGGCTTTTGCTTTCTTGGATTATGAATTCCAGAACTTGAGTGTTCTATTGATGGTCTGGATTTCTGCATCACCATTCCCTTGATTACATTAGTTTCGAGAAGAAGAAAGACCTCTTCCCCTTCGACCCAAGCCGCTAATGATTGACCGATATCCGCAGACGCCGTCAAGCAACACAAGCATGCATACCAGAATGACGGCAAGGGAGACTCAAATACCCTTGGTACAGCGGCCGCCATGCAAGCTCTCAAAAAGTTTACGCAGTCCAGCAACAGCGCGAATTCTGTTTCCGGCCAGGGCGCATTCTTAGGCATGGCCATGGCGGAGGCCAGCAAGGTGAGTTTGTCTTCTTTTTGCTTTTTTTGTTCGTCTTCATCGTTTGTTTGCGCTGGCTCTTTCTCCCCATGACAGGCCGCCATAAGCGCCATCATGAATCTCTCGCTGATGGCAATTCGGCATACAAAGCTCTTTGACGACAAGGCTGCGCAGGGCAAGGTCCAGGGGGGTGCTAGCAAGGAGAACGTGGTGCAGCAGGCTGTTGAGACGGCCATGAAGATGTACTTCAAAAGTCAGGCTACGTCTCAAGGGGGGCTGGCCGCAATGGCCGCCAAGTTTCTTGGCTGAAAAACATAAAGTAAGCAGGTGGCGGTAGCAAACAAGATAGTAAGAAGCAATGCACTGTGCGGCTTGGCAGACATGAATCAGAGTACACGATTGCCCTTCAACTTTGTGAGTAGCGTGATGTTTGATACCCGTCTATTTTGTTCCGGATATGTGATCATCTCTCGCGTGTCACCTGCACGACCATGGGCGGGCGCATCTCGCAAACATCTGTGTACGGACTTGACTGACGAGAATGTGTAAAAAGAAGAACATAAGAAAGTAAAGTAAAATAGTTTATTAGGTTATATTTAGTATTTGTCAGTATATGAAAATAACACAATGAGGACCTTACTCCTCTCCGAATCGAAATATATTAAAACGTGTATATCTTGGGCTGTCATCTTCCCCTTGACCCTTATCATCTCTTGTCCAGACGCGTGGAAGTATCCTCTTCGTTTTCTTTACCTTTTTTTCTTTTTTTTTTGAAAAAAAAATCATCTTCTTTCCAAAGACGACGCATCACGTCTCGCCAAAGCCATGACGTCCAGCCATGCATCGGGCCTTCTTCGTCCGTCCTCATACACCGTGTGCAGGTACTCCTCTGCCTCGGCCGCAAACTGCAGCAGCTGCTCCTCACTGCCCCATTCGCCCGTGGCCAGCAGGCCGATGGGGATCTTGCCGTCGCCCTGCGTGGGCGTGGCGTACCCGACGGGGACGGAGATGGAGGGCGTGCCCGTTATGTTGGCCAGGAAGATGTACATCATGTTTCGGAAGGTCATGTTCGCGTCGTTGAGGCCGTGCGTCTCGTCGCCGGGGTGTTTCGGCCAGCCTGTGAGGGGGGTGGTGGGGGACATGATGAGCAGGCCTGGGTGCTGCTGGAAGAGGTGGGCAAAGTGCCGCATCATGAGGGTGCGCATGGCGTTGAACTTGATGTAGTCGGCGGCGGGGGTGGCTGTGCCGACGGACAGGAGGAGCCGGTTGGCGGAGCCGACGAGGGAGAGCCAGTCTGCCGGGTTGGTGGTTCGGCGGCGGGCGGCCTCGGCCATTTCGGTGATGCAGATGATGCCGTGCGCGAGCTGGGCTTCGGCGAGATGCGGGAGGGAGATGTCGACGACTTGGTAGCCGCGCTGCTGGGCGAAGTAGTCGAGCGCGTTGTTGCAGTGCCGGGCGACGTCCGGGTCCGCGGCGTTCCACCAGTCGCGGAACACGCCCATGACTCTTGGGGTCGAGGGTTGGGGCGGAAGCGAGCGCGCAAAGACTGCCTGGATTCCATCGTCGGGGTTCGTCTGCGACATGAAGCGGTACGCAATCGTCAGATCCGATACGTTGGCCGCCATTGGCCCCGTGATGCACATGGTGCTGTCCATGGTGCCTGTGCGGTGGTGGGACGTCTTGAGGCCGTACAGGCCGTTGAAACTCGCCGGGAGGCGGATGCTGCCTCCCGCGTCCGTGGCGACCGCCACGGGCACCATGCCGGAACAGACGGCCGAGGCAGGCCCCGATGATGATCCACCGGTATAATACTCATTGTTCAGGTGGTTTGTAGGCGAGCCTTGGGCAATCTTTCATCCCTTCAACGTTAGTATGAGCAGGTCAGAAGGGGCGGGCGTGGACATTGTTAAAAGGGGGAGGGGCAAACAACACACATTTAAACCAGACGTATCTATTAAGAGAAAATTATTCCACGTCAGCATCCAAGCTCCTCGTAATTTGTTGTTGGTTCTACAACAACAAAAGATAAAACGGTGCCGGGGGGTTTGGGGGTTCCAAGACATACCTGACCCAAGCTCATGCATGCGATTCTTTCCCAAAACCACTGCACCTGCATCTTGAAGCGCTTGCACACACCACGCCGACTTTTCCTGTCTCTTGAAGAACGGAGATTGCGCGTTGTACGTCATTCCGTTGTGGTTTATGTAGCCCTTGATGTTCACGTCATCCTTGACTCCGATAGGAACGCCGTCAAACACACTCAAGGGCTTTCCGACCGCCCATCGAGCGGTAGACTCCTGTGCCGCTTGGAGAACCAGCTCATCGTTGCCGTGATTATCCGCCCAGGCGTCCTCATACCTGGTCTTGTTGTCCTTGCCCGGCTTGGTAAGTGGCAGAAGGACCTTGATGACGTCGAGAGGGGTAACTTTGCCGGATTTATACATCTCATGATAGTCGCTGATGGAGTAGTACTTCGTCTTGGGGTTGACGTGGTTATCAGCGAGCAGGGCGGGCTCAATTTCCAGCATTGGCCCATTTGGACCTAGAGGAGTAACGCAGGGCTATAATCGGCTTGTTAAAAATGAATAAAGGAAAAAAAAAGATTGACATTTACTTGGGTTTTGCAGGTCGCGAGCAAGCAAAAAGACAACAGCCTAGAACAATAAAAAGCCTTCAGGGCACTGCATCATTGGCAGCATTCTAGAAGGACGATAGGTGGCACTGACGTCAAAAGTATACGGGAGGCCATCGAGGGCCGCCAAGTCTTTGATTTGGCCGAATCCGGCATTCTTCCAGAAGAACCTTTGCAGAGCCCCAGATCGTGATACTCTTCACGTTCAAGACAAAAACAAACAAACGAGAAGATTGGCATGTGTTAGCGAGATACGCGAGTCCCAGGCCATGGCGGCATAAAAAACGTACAGAGCGCTGGCAGCAACTAGCGAATAACCTCGTAAAACAGGATTACTTGCCGGGGGAGGCGCATATGGAGTGTCTGGCCCCTTCACAGGCTTCGGGTAGTTGGCAAAAGCCGGCGTCGATGCCATAGCAGATGAAGAGGTCTGATGTTTTCTTTTATTTCCGGCCGAGTGTAGGGACTGGAGTCTCAGTGATCAGATCCAAGTGCCGTCCGACGTCGATAGACTATGACGATAGTTGAGCAATGGGAACAGTAGGCACAATGGGCTTTGCACGGCGTCGATAAATCCCGCTTGTTGTTGTTGCATGGAACTCGTCAGGTTTCGTATTGTTTTCGATTGACAAACGAGGCAGACGCGAACGAAACAACGGAAGCGAATAGTGACGTGTATTTGATGCTAGTCGTTGAGAAACTGGAAGTCCAACGTCACCGTGCCTCGGTCCATCAAACAGCTGACTGGTGTGCACTGTGCAATCAATCATGTTTGGTCCAATCAATAGGACTGACGGCGTCGAAACACATCATCCACATGCACTGAACTCATTCGGTATTCGGGAGGCTAATTTGAAAAAAAAATAAAAAAAGTGGGCGATGGTCGGTTCCTTCATAAGACCACCTTGCTGCAAGTGCCGCGCCGATGACAGCGATTCGTTCTTTGCCATCGATCCAAGGCATTGAAACATCCATGATGATGAACGGCTTGTCTCTGGCATGATGCATAAATGGTTGCCAATCTTTTACAGGACGTGAGTCCTCGTCGTCGTCGTCGTCTCCGTCTCAGGGTCGCCTCGAATTGTATCGCTCAGCCTTAACCCTGCTGGCTAGCCAGAACGAGTGTATATTATTGGTTGGCTCCCATGTTTCGAATTCACTCACTGCAGAGACCTTGCCATCATAATAATGCCTGGAGAGTCCTAACATTTCCGACATACCCCGCTCCCCGCCCACCCGACTTCGCAAGCTGTTGTTGTATTTCATCGTCCCTGACGTCGATCGATAGAAGCATGTGCAAGGTTCACAAGATTGCACAATTCTTTTTCCCGCGAAATCCAAGGCGAATCTTCCCTAACCGAGAGTTGATTCCTTGTAGGATTGATGTCTCGTGTGGTTGGACATTGCTGACAACATTTGTTTCGACAGCAGTATGCAAGCCGGCGTAGAGGCTGCCAACAAGAACAGCCACCGCACCGCACCGCTGCCTTCGCCAGCTCATCCTGACGGTACTGCTCGAGCCATGCCAAGACAAGGCCCCAAGGTGTTGATATTATTGACAGCCCCTTGTAGCAAGTCTCGGGCAGCGGCGCAATCCCAAGTGGAAAATGACGACGGTGCCTCTTTGATTCTCTTTCAAGTCGACCTGCCCGTCGAGATGTCATGGCGATGTTTTTGTGCACATCATGTACGTACTTTATGTACATATGCATACACACACATACATATGTAGATGATGTATGTCACAGTCGACGGAAAACGCCTGGGAATTCTCTCTACGAGCTCGTGTGCAGTCTGGTGCACTCTGAACTTTGACAAGCACAACATGCCTCCAAACGGCACTCCAATCCGAAATGCTAGCGCGGCGGATTCTGCTAGAAAGAGCCGCGAAATCGGCTGGCTACCGTCATGCGGTTAGTACCGGGGGAAGAGGTGGTCTGAAGTGCATCGTGGTGGGAGAAAGAGAGGAAGGCGATGAAGAGCAACTGTCTTGTCCATCTGTTGTCTGCCGCTGCCGCTGCCGCTGCCGCTGTCGTTTATCGTTTATCGTCTATCGTCTGTCCGTCTATCATTTGCCCGTCCGTCGTCAGTCCGTCTGTCCGTCCGTCGTCAGTCCGTCTGTTGTGAGCGTGAGGCAGCACAAACCAGACACAACAAGCTGCCGTTGTGATGCAGCCATGCCAGTCACGCCAGCCATCATCAATGCCAGCCATGCACGGGCACGAATAAGACCAGCTGGCGTGCCAGTCCAGCACTGGCGCGTGCTGTGTGATTGGTGCGTCGCACCAGCTCGGACCGCATCGAACGATGGACCAGACCGTTGACTTCGATTCCGACATTGACTCGGATGTTGACTCGGACGTTGACTCTGGCTCTGGTTCTGATTTGGACCATCTCGACCGTCAATCTCGAATCCGATCGTGCCTCAACGACTACGATCAAATTTTTTTCATTTCCCGCGTCACCTTTTACCACCTAGACGGTAGACCTGAACTGACACATACATACAGTATGTACGACCTGCCTAGGTACCTGCTCGCCCACAGATGCACCCACGGATACACCCACGGATGCCTCTTGGCCACACGTGTGAATGCTCTAGCCCCACTCCCTGCCTCCCCGCCCCTTCCAGCGGTCTGCCTCGCACCTGCCTCGTGATCCGCCACGAGACGGACGCGCCCCGAGTAGGTACTCGGGGCGCGGTACCTACTTGCAAGTAGTACTTGCAAGTAACAGTCACGCTTATTATCATGTACCAGTCCGTTAGGCCAGACAGATTGAGCTAGGCTGGCAGGCAGGTAGGCAGGTAGGCAGGCCCTCAGTAGATACTATACTAGGCGCCTAACTTAAGCACGCTTGGATACATCTGGATACGCCTAGGCACCTAACGTGTCTCCCTGCGAGAGCAGGCTGTGCACAACGCATTGCTTTGCTTTTCTTACCAACAACCCCTGACTTGCCCCATTTCGGCTATCCACTCCACTGCCCCGTGCCAGCGAACTGACAAACCAAACCTAAACCCTCCATCATGTCCTACTAGTACAAACAATCCTCCCGTATTTTCATCCTCATTCTCATTCTCATTCTCATTTTCAACCACAGTCTTTCGTTAATTGCACTTTGTTTCTTTGTTCTTCTTTCGTTCTCGATACCTCGTCTTTTCTATTCTATGCGTCGAGATCAGTCTTTTGCCCTGCCACGACGTGCCCCTTACTTTCCAAAGCATTGATGGGCGGCCTTCCTTCCCCTTGAGCGACTTGATTACTGTTGCTTAAATTCGATCCGACTCGTTCCTTGCTCCTAAGTGTTAGGCGTCCGATTCAACTTCGCTCAACTCGATCTCCGTGTCCATATTTACAGGCGCTGAAGATCCAGAACAACTTTTTTCACGTCAGCAAGCCGCCCGGTTCACGTCAACTGGTCAATCCCACACACTCGACACCGACATCACACCCCCGCAAGACTCCCGGCTGGAGTCTGTAGCTGCCCATCGTGGCTCGACTCGAATCCCGCAAATCTTTGCTGGGTGCTGACCCAGGCTTTTCCCAGCAGACTCATCAGCAGAGCCCTCAACATCATCCGCAATACAGTCAGTCGTCTTCAAACGGCCGAAGCAGCGACTATGGCCAAGCCTATCCGCAACCCGCCTATGCGTCACCTGAGTACCCTCAACCAACCTACACCCAGCCGACATATGCCGAGAATGCGCATCTTAACACCACCCTGGACCAGGGTTATGCAGGACGACAAGGAATAGCGCCTTCTGCACCTGCTTCGAGTATTCGCAATGACGCATGGGGCTTCGTGAAGACCAAATGGTCAGCAGCCTTCATGGGAGTCACCGCACTTCAGGCCATCATCTGCCTGGGCTTTGAAGCCTACGTTTTCGCCAGGTTTCAGATGAGTCTTGGAGCTTACGTCGACGCCCCCGGCGTCCAGTCTCAATACAAGACGATCCCCACGTTCCTCACGCTCTTCATCTTTGGCTTCTTGTACGAATTGGTGATCGTCTGGGATGCTTTACGCATGAAAAACACCATTCAAGTCATCGGCGTATGCATTGCCAACTTGGCTCTCCTGGTCTATACCGCTATCCAGGTAGATCAGATCTCAGGCGCAATTTATATTCTGTTCAGGTCCAATGCTCTCGCGCCAGGTGTTACACACATGACGCTGTGGTCCAAAGTTAGAGCCTTTCTCATCGCTATCCCTGCCATCATCGCTCTCTCCACTCTCCTCATGGTTTTCATCTCCTGGAAGCTGTATCAGGAATTTGCCTGGGACATATTGAAGAATATTGGCGCTGATTACCGCATGAAGAAGCGTTTTCTTCATTATCAGGTACGAGATTTGTCGAGGCGAGCGGGTTCTAGAATAAATCCGATGAGGACTAACCCCAACTTTGCAGATTTACATTGCTCTCCTGAAATTCGACTTTTTTTTCTTTCTCGGCTTCATCATTCAATTCGTCGTTGTCGTTGCAGAGAAATCTGATCCCGAGTTCGCCTTAACTATCGGTACGATTCCGGTCACCATTTTTATTCTGCTGGCCGCCGCCTTTTTCACTCGCAGAGAAAACAAGCCTGGCATGATTACCATTGTTATCCTCTTCCTCGGCGGATTAAGCTACTTTATCTTCAAACTCGTGCGAATCTACCAGCCGAGTCACGCATCGTCATATTTTGCCGTTCGCAAGTCTCTATCCGCCTTTGCGGTCATCACCATCATGTTGATTATACTCACCATTGTCAACGCTATCATTTGTGTAAACAACTTCAACAAGGGTTTAAAGCCTCATCTGTTGGCTTCTCGCAAAATCGAGGAAAAGCCGGACGCGACCTCGATTAGCCTGCACGATGTTAAGCCTCAGATTTCCAGTCGTATGACTATTGATTAAATCGAGTCATTGGAAAAATTACAACAAATACGAAGCTGCCGTCCTTTTGTTAATTGGACCGGAAAAAGCAAAGAGCAAAGCAAAACAAAACGCGAAACAAAAAAAAAACCACAAATCCATGACAAAGACCGAAAAGACGAACCTCGGTTCTCCAACCCCCAGCAAAAGACTCACTCGCGGGTCTGTACAAAGATATGAGCTTATGAAGATTAAAACAATATATCCCCCTTGCCCTTTAGGGCCTATTATCCGTGCTGCTAGTTTATCGATTTGTCGGAGTGGCCACGGGTACATGTCAGCGTGTTTTGGATAAAGTGGCCTGGTGATGAAACTTTGCAAGTTACATACATGAGTCATCGTCTATGCTCCGTTTCCATTTTAGAAATTTGTTGACTACAACCATTTACATTGACTGGAAGACGCTGCGGCCAGGTATTGGATCGACCACTTCGGCTGCTTTTGCTTTTTCTGGAAAGGGCATTGTGTGAAGAAAAGGTCAAGCAAGATTACTTACCACTGCCGAAACCTTCCTCCCCTATGTACAACTCATGTTGAGTTTGGTCCGAACAAGAAGGAAGAACTAGAAGGCGTCATTGGCGAAATTTTTTCTCGTTGAATTTTAATTCTGGAATCTTTCTTTTCTTCTTTTTCCTTTCTGCGGTTTGGATTTCGAATGACTTTGCAGGATTTACCACGGTCGAAGCTTGCTATTTACACGGTCCCACAATATCTTTTAGGCTCTCTTTTATTGCTATATTCCCATTTGCACAGTTCTATGCACTATTTTTTTTTGTGTGTGCTGCAAAGGCTCTTCACGAAAAGGAATGCAAAGAAAGAAACAGATGCGCAATACTCGTGACAATGTACTCGGTGAATTTGCCTAAACAAGGGCTTTTGCATAATTTAGTTCACGATGCCTTTACGGTTCATGGAAAGTAGTTTTGATTTCCTATCAAGCAGTCCACCACAGATCTGATTCCGTCGTATGAAGAGTAAAGACGGCCAAAAAGGACAAGATCCAATTGAGCTCTCAGCTCGACCAACGCTAGAAAGCCATCGCCGCCAGTATATGGGGAAGTGGGGAAAACAATGGCACGACATACAGTCATGTCATGCATATCATGTCGTACGAAAAGAAGACAGTGCAGCGAGCGAGCGAGCAAGCCACGGAGATTAGGAAAAAGAAAACACGCTTCTGCTGCAAAAACAATAACCACGTGATTGGAAAAAAAGAAAAGAAAAAGAAAAAGAAAATACCAGTATTACCTCGGTACAGATTGCGCTTCTGTCCTGTGTTCCACACATGGAAATCGGAAAGAGATAGGGGGTACCAGGACGTGAATACACGTGCATAAGACACAAGAGAGATATTTACTTCAAAGGCAGATCGGGTTGAAAAAAAAAACGCTTGCAACGTGGATAACCTGTGTAGGACATAAAAGACGCTAGAAAAAAAAGAAAGAAAAGAAAAAGAACGAAAAGGGGAGGGGATGGTCAGGATAAAAAAAAAATCTCCAATTTACATCATATCACCATCATTGACGTTTATAAGGTTATTTTTCTAGCATCGCGCAAATGACCTTCGGTTGGACAGTAAGGACATTTATATCGCGATCCTTTAGCGGCTATATTTTGTAGACTGTCACGGCAGAGGACGTGACCGCAGGGGAGCATCATGGGAGGGTTCTGCTCCGTGGTCTGTTCCTTGCTGACGGGACAGACGAAGATGGGGTGGTAGATCATGGAGGTGGGTAGGGGTGTTTCAAAGGCGAGTTCATTTTCGGTGGTCCATTCCGTCTTCTTCTCCTTCATGTATGTGGTGTACTTGATGAGGCGGGGAAGGGCGATGGCGCCAGCCGTGACGGCCACGTAGAGGGGTGATTCGGCGGAAAGGCCCAGGAGAGAGCAGAAGTCGCGGGTGAAGGAGGTGGAGACGTCTTCAAAGGCGGAGGCGATTTCAAAGATGTGACGGTACGGAGATTCTTCCAGGTTGGAGGCGTAGACCATGGCACAAGACAGCTGTTGGATTTCTTGAATGTGGCGGGACTGGAAGCGGACAAAGTGTTGGCGCGCGTAGGTCAAGGCGCCCAGTTGGCCGTTGTTCTCGTCGTCTGCGAGGCCGTTGATAGATGGTCCCTTAAAGAGCCATAAAAACTGGAGTTTGCAGAGTTCAAATTCTAGGTTGCTGCCTCTGGCTTGTAGTTTGGGGTTGTTGAGGTGGGCCCACTCAATGGCCGGTCCAAGGTTGTGCTCTTGTAGCTCGGCGAGGATGTTGTACATTTCCGAGAACTTATCCTGCAGGTCTTCTGACCGCAGTCCGTCGATATCATGGTCGGCCTGTTCTGTTTCGTCTTCTTCGTCGTCTTCTTCTTCATATTCTACATATCTATCCATTTCGTCGTCGCCATCTTGGTCGAGTCTAGAGGGTCTGTAGCTGGGCAGGGATGATAATCGGTTCTGCTCCCGATGTTCTTGTTCCTCGCACATAAATGTGGCTGCTACTGAGAACTCGCCTTCGCGGAGGAAATGCATCGCTATCGCACGATTGATGAGTATGGCATGGTCCGCCATGGCATCGGTCTCCATCGGAAGCTCTCGAAGTGGGAGGGCCTGACGACAGACAACTTGGTTAGCAAAGTGCTTGTTTTTTCTTTCTCCCTATAAAAACAAACCTAAAAAAAAACTAAAAAAAAAAAAAAAAACTCACTCTATCTAGCGCCTTGCCGAAATTCTTCTGTGCTTTGGTTACATTCTTCAGGTCATCCGTTATAGCTTCAAGACGGCCCTTGACTGGGTTTTGCAATGTTGTCATGGCCATGCTGGTCTTGTGGGCATCACCATCTGGCGTCCAAAAGGGTCAGCCAATCGTTTCATCTTGTGCACCATCAACCCTGGAAAAATTGAGGCAGAGGCAGTCTTGAGGAGGTTAGGGGAATTTCCCGTACCACCAGCTACTTGCTCCCGTGCGGCGGTAAGCAAATCAATGATGGCATCGACATCTTGTATGGCCGCATTCAAATTCGATTTTCGCATACGGGCAACTTCGGCCAGCAATGGACCAAATGGCGACAAAGGTGCATCGTCCTCCGTTCCGGCCATGATTGCTGTTGTGTGCAAAGTTTGAGGGCAAGCTCTGCTTCTTGTCTGGCTGAATGAGCAGGAAGGGCGGTGATGTCAGTACGCCGAGCAGAGTTCATTCAGACTTCACGGCAAGCGCGAGGACGGCAAATATCGGAGCGTTGTGTCGTCGTTACACAGATGGTATGACTTGTACTTGTGATCGACAGTTGGTGGTTCAAGGAACGAGGCGGGTAGAGGATGAGATGCAGCAAAAATGATCGTGAATCGTGCCCTCTTGACTCTGATGAACCGGACCGGCGACGACTGCCAGCTTGGTGGTGATTGGGAAGTCTGGGACTCTGGGGGGACGTGGTCTGGAGCTTATCGATAGGCGATGTGCAGCATACAAGATGGCATGTAAATTATCGGGATGATGCTGTCTTGCCAAGTGGGCTGGGCTGGCGGATGCTTGTTTGTGCTCGTGCTCGTGCTCGTGCTTGTGCTTGTGCTTGATGTGGTGGATGGTGGATGGTGAATGGTGGATGGTGAATGGTGGATGGTGAATGGTGGATGATGGATAGTGAATGGTGGATAATGGACAGGGAATGGTGGATGGCGCTGCATAGCCCCACCACGAGCCCCACATGCACCGTGCGCACATGGACAGGGTTGACCACCTGGCATCCACTCAATGTCTGGTCTGGTTCAACATTGATTTGACAGCCAGTCTGGAAGGAAGGAAGCCAACATTGTATTCTGTCTCACACAGGCGAAGCAGTCTGGTTGCATTCACATGCCTCTCAACACCACCCGCGACAAGTCTCACGGTGTAGCATCATCATCATCATCATTACCGTCGTCTGATTCTTGTCCCCGCCGGCCGGCGCTCTGCTGCAAGGACGCTCTCGAGCTCGCCAAATGCAAATGTCGACAGTCTGATTGATTGCCGCACGTCGGTAACGCCCCAGCGGCCAGCCTCGGGGGCTTCCACATCATTATCATTAATTCCATCCCCATCCAAATGACATCATCCACCAGTCTTTTACTACCCTTGCCGCGAGAGGGAGGTCACTTGCAGCGAGACGATGACCCCGTCCCTCTCCTTTCCACGAAAATATCTACGCGACGTTCGCAAGATGCAATCATGGACCGCGCAGCAAATGTAAAAGACCGAAACCGCCTGCGAGACGGCCTGTCTGCCACAGTTTCTACTTCTCAATCTTCTCAACGGTGTCTAGTTTTGCCTGACCCTCTGGCTTTTCGGTAAATATGCCCCAGGCTCCTTTGTCGGGGTAACCCGGAGGGGTTCTTTTGACCTTCTCTTCTTCTCCCTTCTTCTTCTTTCGGACTGTATCACACGTGCTAATACACATTGGCGTTTTGGCAGATTTCTTGAAGAAGACCCTTGCGTGACAATCGTTGAGCGACGGTGTGCGCTCACTGGTTACGAGTTGTACATGGTTGAGCAATGGGCTTGCTCTCGGCGGTCACCCATTATCGTTGTCACGACGTATACTGGAGACGAGAAACATGCTATAGTAGTCGGAGTTCTGTCCATCCCAGAGAACCAAGCGCACTGGTCTGCAAGACTTCGTTTGTACTTCAATACAGCCAATCAGCACAATGCCCGACCAAAGCACACGGAGCTCGGAGAGTTGATGATTACAAACTTGAGCAGCTTTCCATCAGCACTGACAGTAATTCCAGTACCTGACGGAGACGTGCGAAAACATCGACACTTGTTCATTCTCAACGAAGATCTTAAACGACTGGGTTGCTCTGGGCGCTCTGGTTTGGCACTTACAGATCCCACTGAAGCGACACAAGCCAAGTTTCACCAGCTCTACAGAATTAGCGACCGTATTCCTATCCTGCAATCTGTAACCGAGCTCATCAAACTTTGCCAGGTGGCACTATACATGTTTGACAAGTTAGACTTTCAATACATTGACGGGCTGCTATGCGACGTTACGGAAAGAGCAATAGGCAACTGGTGGATTGAGGTTGGAACCGAACACTACAACTTCGAACCTTCAGATGGAATTCTGGGGCCCTCCACCGTATCTGCCTTGTTGGGCATGTTGATGGGGGCGAGAAACCGACTACACTGGTTCGGAGCGCCCGTGCCCAAGGACGTCTTCGAGATCGAGTCAACCAAGCGAGGCGTCGCCTACTTCCAGAAGCAACAAAAACTCGACAAGACGAGGCGGCTCGATCGACAAACTGTATTCAGACTCCACACCGCCACAGCCAAGGGAGCCTCGGGCGAAGGATGGGGCGTGCAAAAGGCTGTCAAGTCTACAGTAACAGAAATTGGTGGCAAGAGAGGAGAAATCGTCATGGACATGGTTTCCGGAAAAGACAAGGGCGGTCTTGCAGATATAGAAACTGTAGACTTTGACAGATTTGTCAGCATGGCATACGGCGATCGTCCCAAGTGGCTTTGGCGCGGCAAGGCTCGGAGGACGGCCAATGATGAGTTCGGTGGTGTTCATGATCTGGGCAGTATGCTCCTTAGTAGGAATGAGTCTGCCGGCCACATCTCGTCGAAACGTGCGCATGCTTTTGCAATGGATGAGGAGCCAGACGCAAGAGGACGAGAGGATGGTTTTGCAGCACCGCACTCTGTTAACTTGGTCAGCCTCCCCAGCCCCGCCCACAATCTTGCCGATACCTCTGGTGAAAGGGACGCTTTTCGAAAGGGCGTCTTGAAGAGTGTTACGGGCAGAATGAGCGATGCCCGCTCCGGCCTCGGTCGCATTAAAGATGCCGTAGGTGGTAACCGTAGAGGTCATATGAACAAGCTTTCGATACCAGCCAAGGAAGATTTTCCTGACACTAGAAATTTCAACACGTCAATCTCTTCAGCTGCCCCGAATGCGGCCGGGCTCGGTCGGGCTTTCATATGGAAGACCAAGCCCGAGGATTTTGTTGCAGCGATGAGACGAAGCGAAGACGTGATCCCAGGACAGAATGTCGAGGCGCAACATTTAGGCCCGTCGGCACAAACTTCTTCTTTCAAGCCAGACTTTTTGGAAAAGTCTGGCGATGAGCTCTTGGCCGGCGGCGTTGAATTCGAAAGCAACAACATGAGTCGCATCGGCTCCGAAGTTCGCAAGGGCATAAGCCACCAATTGGGTTCTACCACAGGACCGTCTGTTGCCGAAGACAATGACGATCTGCGCGGCCCGTTGCTCGAAATAGAACAAAAATCTGGCCGCCGGGCTCTCGCCGTAGCTCGACGGGGTAGCTGCGGCACCGCTGATCTCGTTGGCCTCCAACACGTCACCAATAGAAATGAAATTCGTTGGCCGCGTCGAATGTCATTTGGCGATGCAGAGGAAGCCATTTTCACGTGGGAGGAAGTCATGGACATTTCACAAACGGCAGACTACCTCGCATGCATGGAAGCTCATGCCGGCGCAGCAAATCACTTGAATCGCCTGATTGAAGAAATCGTCACCAGTGTCGGACCCTGGGCGCGAGACAAGGTCAAGTCCGTGGAGCTTCTCAACGATCGATACGGCCAGGATATGACTGAGCTTCAGACCGTCCATCACGAGCTCAACGAGGCATGCCAGCAAGCGCGATGCAAGTCCGACGAGCTTCTCAGTGAGCAACGCGAGAACCTGACGGAAAGCGTCAAGGAGATCGAGGTGCTCGTCGCCCGGCTTGATTATGAAATTCATGGCCTCGTCCAAAAGGTGCATGATGTCGAAGAAGGCATCCAAGCTTTCGAGATGCAGGTGGACGATGTGGAGAGCAGAGCGGCTGAGCTCAAAGTGACGTTGGAGACGGAGAGTTGGCCACATTGGCTGGTTCGAACATTGACCGGTGTGGGAACAGGTCCCAACATAACGCGCGAGACGTTATTTTGATGATGATTATTTTTTGACCTTTTCTCTCGTTCTTTTTTCATTCTTATATCCCCCCCCCTTTTTTTTCCTTTCTTTTCTTTGCCTTCATTATGCCTAGTCTATTCACGGCATTTGCCAGCGGGAATGGATGACATGACATGACAGCGTTGAGGTCTGTGCAGATAGAGATTTGGTGCTTGATATTTTGGTTTATTTAGCAGCATTATGTGGGCGTTTTTTCTTCATTTTTTTCTTCATTTTTTCTTGTATTCAACTTTTTTCTCTTCTCCCTTTTTGAATTCAACGTCTTTTCTTTCTTCCCGTTTGTTTCAATTAGAGTCTGCGAGGCGGGAGTGCACACGGGCGCAACTATCAATCTTATCCTAGAGTCAAAGAAGAGAGATGCCTCTCTAATCCAGTGATAAATCTTGAATATATATTCGTTTATTGGTACAAAGTCGCATCTCGTCCCCAAGGACGCCGAACCTCCCCTTGTTCTTTTCATCCATCAACCGGGGTTACCAGGTCTCGTCACAGCAAGCCCAGGCAAGCGAAAAATCGATAATTATACAAAGAAAAAGGAATCCTGCCTTTCACGGCCAAAAAAACCGCGACGTGTCCAATTTCGTCCCATACATGTATCCATCTACCCAAATCAGATATACACATCATCACAAGACAAGCAAGGTGCTTGTCCCTCCCCTTCCCCCTTAGAACATACCGCCACCACTACCGCCCGAGCCTCCCGCGCCCATCGCCTGCCCCTGCTGCTGCATGATCTCACTGACTTTCATGGACGTGTCGAGAAACTTTGCCGTGCATCGATCGAGACAGACCGACTCGCCCTTGTTGAGTTCTCCCTCGCGGTAGTCGGTGGGGATACATTTCTTCTGGCACGTCTTTTGGAGGCTGTTTGATGGACATGTTAGTTACTTTTTTATTCTTGATCTCTTTATTTTCTTCCTTTTCTGTTTCCGACTTGTCCTGTCTTCCTTTTTTTCTTCTCTTTATCTTCTGTTAATCTCCATCCGTCCTGCCTTTCTTCTTCTCTGTTTATTTCCCTTTCTTCAAATTCTTTTTCTTTCTTTTTTTTTTACCGAGTCGGCCGGTTGCGCTCGTTCTGCCGAATGCACCCTGTCTCTTCCAGCAAACCAACAGCGATAAATAGACAAGAATTGATTTCCCTTTTTTTTTTTTTTTTTAGAAAAAAAGTGAACGTACCGATTATACGTATCGGCCATCATGCGCATTTCGCCCTCTACAGCCGCGATTTTCTGCTCCGAGGAGGGCTGCTGGCGTCCAATTCCGAGAAAAGACATGATTGCTGTGAGGCGTCTGGAGGTGATGAAGCTGGTTTGCGTCCTTGATTTCCTTCCTGTTGCTGCTGCTGCTGTTGTTGCTGCGTTTTTTTTTTTCTGGTTCGGACTGGTATGTGTTTTTTTTTTTTTCTCCTTCGCGGCGTCTATGAGGTATGAGGTTGTCTGATAGCTCTAGCTTTTGACGTAAGCTGTTGATTGAGATGTTAATTAGCCGTAGAATTCCCACTCGGGTGGGGGGTCGGCTTGACTTATGTCAGGGGCGGTTTCTTTTTTTCTTGGAAGCAGCCTGAGGGTTTATCGATAAGATACGATAAGATAAGATGAGCGATGCCTGCCACCCCCTTTCGCCTTCTGGTTTTTTTTGTTCCTGTTCCCTATCTCCAGAAGTTGATGTCCAGCAATTGCGTCAAGTGGGAACGTCAAGAACCGCCGTGCTCATAAGAGATAGGAATCTCTTTTCTGTATCTTGTATATTCATTTTTTCTCCCCTATTAAGGAAAGGAAATGAGGATAGGGCGATGATTGGTGGTACATACTTGAGTCTCATGCCAGCCGGATATATGTGTTTCCCAGGCGCGGGGGATACGGCGATATTAGTTGGAATCTGACAAAGGTGCTACCGCTGCCGGTGCTTGCTTGCCTACGAGGTTCTCGGAATCCCCTTCTGCTGTCAATCGTCTACTTTAGGTAGGTATAAATAAATGAACGACCTGCTTACAATATTTCTCTCAACTACCCGCGTTGCCTGATAAATATGTATATATATATATAATCCAGCATCAGCTCTGTAGTTCGTCAAGACGAGTGGAATTATGTAGTCGGGACTTTAATCTGGCAAACCAGCCGCTGCGACTGCCTTCCCGCTGTCAGCGATGCATTGTACTATTTTTTATTTTTATTTATTACCGCTCCAGTTTGAAAAAGTCCTCAGCCGGCCTCAAATCATTAAAAAGAGTTTTTTTTTTCTTTTTTTTTGTGTATATATAAACAGAGGGAGGTTGGCGTGGTCGGTTACATGTTTCAACTCTATTGGAAAAAAAACGTCTTCGAATGCATATAGTCCGTGGTTTGACACCCCTTTTCTCCCCGGATCGCAGGAAAAGCCTAGTGCCTCGTGATCTGGGCCGTTTGCATGACTGGCCGGCGTTGTGGATGGTGGGATCGTCCAAGAGAGAGACATGTGATCTTCTGGATTTTGAATCGGCTCTTCAGACGTGAGCTTTGCCGTGACATTGAGGTTAGGAGAAGTGCAGGCGGCACAATTTCTTTCTCCGATGTCACTTATAAAACGTCAGATGAATTGAAATCGATATACTTGACATGCGGCTCTTTCATCGTTATCCATTTTCTGCTGCCGCTACTACAGTCTTTAGCGTACTGTTTCGAAAGAAGTAGAGCCTAATTCGAAACAGAAAACACAAAAAAAGAAAAAAAAAACTACACAAAATATAGTCGCGATATACAATACGACGATGCGAAAGATCTACTCGTTTGTGCTTGTTGCATTTCATCAATATCTAAACATTGCAGATACAACATCATCCACAACAGGAAGAGCAGCTGAAATTGTCATTCCTGCCCCCCCCGTTGTCCACCCATCCAGTCCTAGAGTGGCATAGATCGGTCCAAATCGATAATCTGAACTCTCATCTGCCCCAGAGCTTCTAGCGGTCATAAGTGACATTCTTGGTCCTCGTCCACTCCTCCAGTCCTAGAGAGGCGTTGAAGCGTCCGTAGCCGCTCGACTTGGCGCCGCCATGAGGCAGACCAGGCTCATCATGCACAGTCATGCTGTTGATATGCACCGCTCCAGTCTCAATCTCTTCTGCGAAGCGCAATCCCCGGCGCAGGTCCCGCGTGAAGACGGCAGCCGACAGCCCGTATTCGGTGTCGTTGGCGATACGGATGGCCTCCTCTTCGGACTCAATGTCCATAATGGACACGGTGGTACCAAATGATTCCGTCTTGTAGATATCCATGTCGGTCGTGACGTTGTCGACGATAATGGGCCGCAGTCTCGTATCACTGCTCTCCCGCGCATTCACGTCGCCGTGCAGAATGGTGGCGCCGCGCCCCGTGGCGTTGGCAACGAGCTGCCTGTTGCGTTCAGCAGCGATGCTATTGATAAGGACGGGAGCTTCGCCGTCGGCGGGGAACATGGTGGCTACTGCAGCGGCAAGCGCTTGTCGAAAGGGTTCCTTGATGGCTTTATGGACGAGGATTCGCTCAGTCGACATACAGACTTGCCCGCTGTGGATGAAGGCTCCCAGAGCGCATTGCTGCGCAGCAAGGTCCAGGTCGGCGTCCTCCCAGACGATGGCAGGGGCCTTGCCGCCGAGTTCCAGCACGACGGGCTTGAGGTGCTCTCCTGCCAGCTTGGCAACGATGCGGCCGACCCTCGTGCTGCCAGTAAAGTTGATCTTCTTGACTTGAGGGTTGGCGATGAGCGATGAGGTAACGGCTGCAGCGTCGGACGGCTCGTGAACAATCATATTCAGCACGCCCTCGGGTAGTCCGGCTTCTCGAAAGATGTCCACAATTGCCCAGAGGGTCCTGGGACTAATCTCAGAGGCCTTGAGGACAACTGTGTTGCCCGCGGCGATGGGGAACGCAACCGCTCTGGTGCCAAGGATATAGGGAGCATTCCTGTTTAACCATGTCAGCAGAAGACGGCACAAGAATATACATTGTGGCCAGAAGAGGGAGGAAATAAGAGAGGGAGGGAGAGAGAGAAGCGGGGAGGGGGGGGGGGAGAAAGAGAAGACTATGACATACCAAGGAGCGATGGATAGCACCACGCCGTAGGGTTCTCGCAGAACAACAACACTGCGGTTGGGATTCGCAATGGCAGGAATTGAGCCAGCCATTGTGGCCACACGTCCAGCAATATCTTTCAACATTTTGACGGCGACTTCGATGTTGAAATCTGCCCAACCAGGAGCACATGCCGTCTCGTCACCGATGTACTTGGCCAACTCATCACGACGACGAGACATGACATCGGCGGCTTTGAGGAAAATGTCCTGGCGTTCCTGAAGTGTGGTTTTCCGCCATTTCTTCAAAGACTCGGCGGCTGCAGCGACAGCCTTGGTGGCATCAGCTACAGACGCACATGCCGTCTTGTGCAGAACTTCTCCTGTGGCCGGAGACTTGATGTCAAAAGACTTTGCCGGAGTGTAGTCTTGACCTCCGATGATGAGCGGAACAGTGGACATTGCCGAGACCATCTTGACGAGGACCTTCTTTCTCCCCGTCTTTATGTTTCGCGTATTTCTCCTTGTTTTTTCTCTCTCTCTCTCTCTCTCTTTCTTTTCTTTCCTTCTTTTTTCTTCTTTGTCTTGTTGTTTTAAGTTGCACAACCTCTGGCGGTGTGGGCAGATTGACCTGAGCAGCCCTGGAGGATGAACGGTGTCGTGCGATTTTCACGCAACAAGGCGGTCAACGATCGTAGACGAATGCAGCAGACCTCTAAGTCTGCGTTTTGATTCTGTGTATGTGTGTGTGTGTGTGTGTGTGTGTGTGCGTGTGTGTGCGTGTGTGTGTTTTGCCGATAGAGGGTAAGAACAAAATTACGACAGACGCACATACTTATATACTTATGTATATACATATGTCACATGTGATTGTTTATCTGCTCTGCTCCTCGCAGCTATTATTAAATACCGTGACACATCCCAACAGCCCTGCTCGTACATGCTATTGAATGTGACCCCAAATAACGAGATAAGAATGTTCTGCTTTGTTGCTGCGGACCGTTGTAACTGTAACGGAGGGAATAACTAAGCGCAAGAAGCGGCTAATGACGGGCAGCTCGGAGACTGACAGCAATAGTCTCTTGTGCCGATTTGAAGTCGTGTGTTTGGAGGGCCAGATGCAGGCAATCTGAGTGGGTCAATGTCCAAATTTTGCGTTTTCCTATCGACCTCAGGCACAATGCTTTCCGCTTCACGCTTCACGCCACGCTTCTGGTCATGGCCGAACGCTGGAAAGTGCGTCGGCATCTATGAATGGTTGCGCTACATTGGCAGTGTTGATGCGGACCGTTTCTTTCAGCCAGGTGAGCAAAACTGATTTCGTTTTGGCACCGGGGATGCTTGGCGCCGAGCACGCGACGAGAGGAGGCGGGCGAGTGATTGACGTACCGTGGCGGGGCTGGTTGGCCGGCAGAACATATCGAATGTCTGCCTTAGACCTTGATGATTCCACATGCGTTGAAGTCGATGGTGGCTGCTGGAGAAGTCTCTTGACAGGACAGCGCGCGGGTTGGCTGACTCGGGCCATGGTGCACCGGAGGCAAGATGAGACGAGATGACGAAATGTCGTTTTGAATTTGGACTTGGAACGGGCAGACGGGTCCTCGTGGCCGACTCGGATGGATGCTAAGGCTTCTTCTACCAGGAGGCGCAACAGATGGCCGACTGCCTCACAGACGGACGGTCTGACGAGTTGCAGGTGTTCGCAGCTGTTCGCAGCTGACGGTGGTGCTGACGGTGCTGGCCGTGCTGACAGCCGTCATTGGGCCGTCGACACCACAAGGGCCCCACTTGTGGATGTCTGGAGCCACATCCTGTCCGGTCGCTTCTGTCCGGTCGCTACTGTGCACGTCGCAAGCGCTTCCACGTCAAATGTCAAGGCTATTTGAGGGAGTCGGCGTGAGCAGCGTCGGCAGCGTGGTGGGCAACATGGTGGCAACGTGGCTGAAAATGAGCGCGGGATTGCGCAGCCGGCGAACAGCTGGAGATGACGCTGCCTGACCGGGGGGCCGAGACAGATGCTGCCGCCGAGCGAGGATGATGAAGGATATAAGCCAAGCAAGCCAAAGGAGGTGGTCCGCCAAATGCCAGGCGGCGCCGGATGGCTTGCTGGCTCGCGGGCTCCCTTGCTCGCTTGCTCGCGTGCTTCCGTGCTTGCCTGCGTGCGCGACGTGACGAAACGGCTGGGATGTATCATGATCAATATGACGCCAGCCGGCCCGCCAGTGCTGGCCCGTGGACCCAACTTGCGCTTCCAGTCCGTCCCATCCTGATTCCTGCCCCAGCAAGGCGGCCGCAGCATGGCAGACAGCATGGCAGATGCCGAAGCGTCTAGTCCAGTCCAGTCCAGTCCCACGTGAGCCGGTCGAGGGAAGTGGGGTCCCCGGGGCTCAGCATCAGTCAATCAGGTAGTCCGCAGCGCTTCCATGTCCAGATACTCAAGTATTGGTGTGGACAGGCGACTGGGCGAATGGCGTGGCGAGCCGGTTCTTCTCCACCGCCCTCAATTCCAGCCGCATTTTCCTGTTCCATTCCGCCATACATATGCGTACATTGTACGTACATACATACATTGTACATCTTCGCGTTGCCTGCCTCCGCGGTCGGCGCTCTTGGCTGTTGCGCTCTTGCGCCGTTGCGGTGCGCTGTTGTTTAATACCGAATCGTCGGTTGCTCGCGCTCTGTCTGATCTGTCCGGATCTGCCCTGCTCTGTTTTGCTCTGTCTTGCCTGCACCGTCCTCCGCCGGACAGTTCGTTCTGTTAGCTTCCAGATATACATATCACCAGACAGACAGACCAGACTCGACGCTTTGCATCGTCTCAAACCACACTATACTTTTTTTTTTTCCCCTTTCCTCCTCGGCCTCGTGCGCAACCAACCCACGCGGTCGTTCCGTCGCTTTCGGTGCAACTACCCCGCCAAAGCAACTCGACGATTTCTTGCGCCGCCGGCTCTGTCTGCCGTTCTCCGGGCCTCTACTCCCCGCCGTTCGCTGTATCCTTTCTCGAAAGAGACTGCGGCGGCTCTGGCTAATTCGCCGTCCTTCGCAAAGGTGCATGGACGCTTCTCCAATGGTCCCGCGCGGAGGGGCGTCTCTCAGTCCCACGAGCCCGGACAGCTCTCGTCACGGAAATACTGGCCTGAAGCGCAAGAGGAGCGGCGCTGTGACTCACGAGAGCAGTCCGGCAAGTGTCTTGGACGACGATCATGCCGACCATGGCGATCATGATAAGAAGCGCCAGCCTGGTGTGAAAAGGGCTTGCAATGAATGTAGGCAGCAAAAGGTGAGCTTCCTTTCCTCTTCCTCTCCTTTTCTTTTTCTTTGCAGCTTTTTTTTTTCAGAGCCACAGACATAAGAGTCCGCTAACGACGCAATGAATCTCAATCTAGCTGCGGTGCGACGTCGTGCAAGAGCCCTTCCAGAGCTGTTCTCGGTGCAATCGTTTAAAACTTGATTGCAAGATTGAATCAAATTTCAAGCGCGTCGGCAAGCGTTCGAAACATGCCGAGATGGAGAAGGAAATCGAGCGTCTCCGGCGCAATATAACACGAGCCAAGACGCAAGGATTCCTTCCGGACGAAGACGAGGAAATACACTCCCCCGCCGCCCCCAGCGCAGCAGCAACCTTTACGCACAACCGCAATGCTTCCATCATGGGTTCGGACGAGGCTGTGTCTTCTCTGCTTCATCTGAAGCGAGGCGGCGCGTATGAAGTACCGAATTACTCATACGAGCTCGAGGGCATTCGATTGACAGACGACAATGTGACGCACCTCTTCAACGAGTTCTTCGCCTACTATCACCCTTTCTTGCCATTTCTTAGCCCCCAGCAGCCTCCTGACCTATACAATCAGCAGCATCCCTTGTTGTTCTGGTCCATCATCGCCGTCGCAGCACGTCGCTTCAGTCCGTTGGACTGTCCGGACCTGTTGAAGAACCTGTCAGCACCCATGACGCGCTACCTGTGGACGACGATCGGTGAAGTCCCTAGCAGCTATCACGTTGTGAAAGCCATGTGTCTGCTCTGTACCTGGCCTCTGCCCACCAGTACGACAACCTCCGATCCCACGCACATCCTCTGCGGGGTCATGATGAAGACGGCAACTGGTATTGGTCTCCATCGGCCGAATCATATTAGGGATTTCTCGAGAGAGTCGGTTGAGCTGAACAAGGAGCAGCTGGCAGATCGAGTCACGACTTGGGCAGTGTGTAACATCGTGGCTCAAAATGTCGGAACAGGCTACGGTCAGCCTGCCTCAACGCTTTACGACTGGACCTTGGCTCTGCGGCCCGGTGATGACCCCGCACTGCATCTTTCCACGGATCTTGAGGCGCGTCTTCAGATCGAGCGTTTCTGCGACAAGGTGTCCAAGGAGATGTATAGCAACGCGAGCGACCCTCGAGGCGTGGCTGGAGACGAACATCGCGCCATGCTGATGCGCGTCTATCGGCGGGATTACAGTGAACTGCAGGCCTCTGTCATGTCACAGCAACTCGGGCCGATTGTGAATCTGCACCTGCGCGCTGCGGCCCTCCACCTGCGACTAGCTGGCTTCTTCGACTCCAACAAAACGCCCGGCTACATGGACGACTTGATGGGTCTCTGGAGGGCAGCGAGCAGCTTCCTGGATGAACTACTGGAAGTCGATAGAGTGACGTCACCCTGCGAGAGTGCTGACCGTGGGACTATTTTGCTCTATGCGACAAACTACCTGCAACAAATGCTTGTGGCGGCCGGATTCACCTTGTTGAAGCTGATGAAGTCGTTCTTTTGCAGGACGATCGACTTCGACCGCGGAAAGATCCTTTTCCAGCACTCCGTTACGGCGATCAGCACGACGAGCGTTGTTCACAACGACCTGCAATCCAGATTAGCTCAGCTGATGTCGCAAATGTGGATTGGCAGTCGTCTAGACAGTCGAAATAATGCATACGATCCCGACGATGACACTGCCGCTCAGATGGATGATAGCTTGCAGCTCAAGGTTCGTTGTCGTCATAGCATGAGCTTGGTTTTCGACTCGGTCTGGCGGTGGAGAGAGGATTATCAGACTGCGGGCAGAAGTGGCATGGAAAGTGAGTTTTGCATTATCAAACAAGTGTGTCGAAATCGCCTACGTTTACCTCGCTGACATGATTCGTCTCGGTGGTCCAGATACGAAAGTCTCCACCCATTCAGAATCGGCGAAAGAGTCATCGACATCGTCCACGCACATGGGCAGCACTGTCATGCCTCCTCATTCCTTGCCGACATCGAACATGCTGAATGCGAATGGTACACTGGCACCGAATGCTCCTACTGGGATGACGACAACCGCAACAGGCCCGAATCCCATGATGGGATCATTGCCATACGGAGGCGAGACGAATTACGACTTTTTCGATCCTCAACATTGGATTCTCGATGGACTAGTTGACTTGAATTATGCAGGAACGTTTGTGCCCCCTCTAGAAGGTACATAGGAAGCCGATTGGAGAAGTGCACGGTATCATGACTTTGGCCACGGGTCATTGCCGCCTGTTACTGGACTTCACTCATCAACTTTTTTTTCTGCGGCCTTGATTTCGGCTTCATCTCAAGAGATTTCTTCGCGCCGGAGCGTGACATTTTATTTCCCAATGCCTCCACGAGATTTTGTCCAAGAATGACAAGACATTTGTATACACATGTTACAAAAATGCGATTTCAGTCGTTCTTATTATGTTCGTCCGGTATATTTCAAACTTTCTGCTTGACCTGTTAGTTTCTTCAATCCTGCTTTCGGTGTCTATTCCCCCCCTTTCGCCTGTCCTCTTTGCCCCTTTTCTTTTCCCTTGTTCCTTTTTTTGTTTTGTGTCTGATCGGATACAAAACGAGACGAAATACATGGCACATTTCTCCATCTATTTGCACCAAAAAGATGGGCACAAGGCACGAATTGACGATTCTGTTCTGGTTTGGCTTGGCTTTCTCCTGTTTGGCAGCGACTTTCGGTTTAGAACTGGCTTTGGCAGCGGATAAGAGGGAAAAAATTTCAAAAAGTTCTAGTTTTGAGGGCTGGGCCACATGTGGATCCGTGCCTCATTTTGTGTGAAAACGGGGGGAAAAGGAGCTTGGTTGCTTGCGGCCTAGAGCTCGCCCTATCAGATCGCTTATTGCTTTTTTTTTTGCTTTCTTCTTCCCTTTCCACGCCTTTTTTTTTCATCCTCCTCCTTCTTCTTCTTATCCATCCAGGGGAAAACGATACCACCTTGTCTGAATAATTGTATCACGGGGCCAAGTTCTTTTTCCTTTTTTTCTTGTTTTTCCTTTTTTTTTATTTTCTCTTCCCCGTCTTGGATCAAAAAGGAGGTTGGCCTCCTGCTAGCGAGTGTCCTGTATCCTGATCTACGTACCTAGTCTTTTTTTTTAAAAAAAAAGAAGAAGCTATTTAAAAAAAACATAGGGAAAGAATGACGAGCCAAAGGATCAAATCCATTGAACATGCCATTTCTGTCTCCATGTGCCACTCAGCGTTGCGGACGCCGCAATGCATGAAGCAAAGGTTTCCGCGAGTTTGATGTGCTTCCGATACGTTTGAGTTTGTTATCTTCGTGCTGCGCTGTTCTTGACAAGTCACACGAATGCGAAGAAAACCTTGAGCTACGTCGCCCAGTGTCTCCGTGACCATGCGAACATGGCGGCAGACGGAAGTCTAGCACACATGTACAAAGTAAGGAGGGACCACCTTGGCAAGCCGGATGGTAGGTAACAATTCGGTGCTGGGTGCCTACCCATCCAGTCCTCTTCCGCAGCCCCAACGCTGGCTTGCGCCGTGCACATCTTGGGAAGGAGGCAGGGAGGTAGGTAGGTAGGTACCTACCTCCCTGCCTCCTTCCCAAGATATAGCCATGACGGCTCCTTCCACACCCGACACCTGTCTGCACCTGGCACAGATAAGGAAGCTTGTCTCCGGTTCTGAAAATAGGTATGTACTTTAGAACCTCCTACATGTAATCCACATGAAAAGATGCATCCAACAAATATAATCCACGTCATCACACAGCAAAGACAGCTCACGACAACCCTGGCTCCGTGAGATAATGCAAAGCAGTCTTGAAAGCCGAGAGGCGCCACATGCTACACCGATGAGCATCACCATCACCGGGACACGCACGGTACTCAAACATTGCGCCGCGTGTTTGGCCCTTCATTTGGTGTCTATCCGCAAACTTCAACGCCTTCCTTGAAAAGGAAGGTCCTTTCCATGACATAATATCAGTCAAGGGTTGCTCCCTGGAGCGTTTTGCCAGACAAACACCTCAGACCGGGACAAGACGTCGTCGCACGGCCCAAGAAAAATATAGAAAATGACGAGTCTATGATGGACTACCGACCTGGCGTTCTGCCTAGTGCATGGTACAAAGCAGGTTGTAGATACCTACCTAGACCGGCAGGGGGGGAGGGAGGTTTTCGAATCCGCTTGGCTACATCTGTCACTGCGAGAATGTACCAAAAAAATCAATTGGACATCATGGACGGGACAGACATGTCTACGGCGAGCAAGGATCACTTGCTGTCATGGACAGAATCAGCCGGAGTTGTCAAATACAAACCGGGTCGGAAGTTGCGCGAGGAAGAGTCTCCTCTTGTCACTTGTGCCGGGAAACTCGAACTCAGGTCATTTGCTTCCTTATCATTATTCTCCGGATCATCACCATCACCAATCGTCATCATCGTCGTCGACATTCTGCAATACACGTCATCATTCTCTGCCTTGAATGCTGCGCGCTAAAATGCTCAGTATGGACAGGCTGAGCAGGAACATGCTGTTTCATGCCATTTCGACAACTCAGGAAAACGACACTCGCCTAAATTTACAATTCACCATCACCAAGTAACCGTATCTCGGCCGAATGGACATTGGAAAACAACTATTGCTCGCTATAAGCCCGGTCTCCTTTTTCCAATCCTCCTATCATTTATCACGCGGGGAATCCGGCTCTTGTCGACAGGGGCTTCGGTTTTCTCGTCCTGGTGACTTTGGGCCTAATCCCAGTGCAGAGCACCCCAGGCCCATTTGGAATAGCGTGGAGAGCCTTCGTGGGGTTTTGTGAATGGTGTGGTGTTTGGGCCACATGGTGGACCTCTTGAAACTTTCGTGCTGAGAGGTGGCGAGGCGGAGATGAAAAGGGGGGCGTGGCTATAGCGCTGCTTCTCCTATACACATTCTCTAACCCAACACATTTTTGCCTTGATTAAGCTACCCGTTGACCTATTACCGCCCACGTTAACGGTGTGGGTGGTTTGGCAAGCCAATTGCCGTGACGGCTTGAAAATAGTCGCGCATCTTGTCAAAAGAGCCACATTCGCCGGTTTTGGACAGGCGCGAGAAAAAGAGAAAAAGGAGGAGGAGAGCTTGCACACGCTTGGGCGAGAGTATTTTTTACGCGAAATTTCACATAGGACGGCACAGCACTGATTCGGACTAAGAGGGTTCAGCAAAATCTTGACTTCGTCCTTGTCCCAAATTCGAATGAGAGATACTATCTTTCATTTTGTGAGACATTAGCAAGTATGAAATGATTTTTTTGTTTCGAATCAGTTTCAGGCAGCGTCAAGTTTGAGGCAGCGAGGAGTTTCGACGTGAGGAGGTTCATATTTTCACTTGCGTTCGGCAGAGCAGTGCATGACAACGCAGAGCATCAACTCAGCAAATTCCGCGCTTTTCGTCACAGTCATGGAGGAGAATTGTACCAGAAAGCTGTCATGATAAATCTGGAAATTTGAGCGAGCAATTCTTCAACTCGTTATTGATTCCTGCAATTCTTGCCATGACCAAGCGCATCCAACACTTGCCCTGCCATAAGACTGCGCCGCTTTGCAGTCTACAATGAATCATGGTGTGATTCAAGTGATATTTTGTTAACTTTCTACACAATAAGCATAACCGACCTCAGCTTTGGTACATGCTTTCAGGACTGATCTTGGCGAGCAAGTGAGAAGCGATGACGTTTCATGGATTTCGTCCTGCCATCGTCTGTGGTTCTCTTCGCAGCAAGGAATCGACAGCACAGCTGGTTAACGGATAGAACCACTCGGCAGTCGTTGGATGTTTTGGAGTCACTTATGCTCCATCTGCGAGTTGTGGTGCATAAGGTACTGATGACTCGATGTGGGTTTCTGTTTGCCAGTCGGGTTGCGAGTGACTCATTGGAAAACTGTCGCTGCTTCAAGAGACAAAAGAAACGTTGACGAGAAAAAGAGGCCATAACAAGAAGGAGATAAGTGCCAACGCACGAGAAGCTCCCTCTCTCCATGGAAAAAGACATGCAGACAGACGACTCGGGTAAAACAACTTTGCTCTCTGTCATGAGAGGCAAGCCTCGAGTCTGTACGGGAAATTCTACCCTGCGCCGCCGCGCTACCGTCGCATGCTTCGGCGTAGCCACCAAGAAAAATGGGCTCCCACGATGGCCAATGTCTGTTTCCCCATATCCTTGCATCACCAGGCGAAAATGAAGACTGGTGGTGCTGCCTGCCTGCCTGCCTGCCTGCCTGCCTGCCTGTCTGCCTGCCTGCCTGCCTGCCTGGCGGCCTGTCTGGATGATGCCTCGGATTTGGCTTGTCACATCCACATTCCCTTGCAGCTCCCATGCTTCACGCGTGTTCTGAATTTCTCCAATCGAAATTATCCCATCTTTTATTTCAAGTGTGCTTTATTGGACACTCAGGCTTGAGGGACAAACATACGGCTGAGCAAGGTAACCGGACTGCTGCCCATTACAACCGTGAAAAAACAGAGACGCCACTCTGGACGCGTTGAAGTATCGACAATCAATCACCAGGACAAGCTCGGCGCGCAGCATATGCAGTTCCGGAACAAAAACGGATACCAGGCCGGCCCCCCTTTCCGTGAGTCTGTGGGGAGGGCCAGCGCATTGACACAGCATGGCTCATCCCTCTCGGGCCCGTCGTTCCCGACGGGCATTGGGTGGCTTTCATCTCGCCTGGACGCACGATATGCCTGAAGCACTTGAGGCTGCCGCTCCCCGCCCCCCCTTTTTTTCCAAGGACTGTCCTCCATCTGTGTGATGGTAGTCCATGCAATTTTAACTAGGTCAAGTCCGGTTTTTTTTTCTTTTTCTTCTCTTTCCTTCTTTCTTTTTTTGAGATTGAGCGAGAATTGCATTCACAAAGGAACCGCAGCAAGTAGCACAAACACATCTGCACATGGACTGGCGTGAAAATGAAATCACTTGCTAGACGGCAGGCATCGATGTGGTAGCCCGATCGGAAAGCTTGTGGACAACGCAACAAAGCTGATCCACTGCTGCGGCTGTGCCCTTGCTCAAGCACCATCACTAACGTGCCTTTTTGAGGCTTCTCTGCGAAGGACGCAGCAGCTCATGGTCAAAGGAAACAGACAAGACAGGCTCTTCTTCACATTACCATGTACCCGCTGACTTTTTGGTAGGCAACCGGTGCCCCATTTGTCAGCGTATCTTGTACATACGGCCTGTAACTGTTCGTGGAAGAGAATGGGTCTGGGCGACACCGTGAATCTACTCTTTTTGAAATCATTGTGCGGGGGAGGGGGGGAGGGAAGGCACTGAGTGGAGGGAATAATTATCTCCATCCGTCTTGGCAAACGGTACTTGCTGTGAGATCAAGATGACAACCCATGACTTGACCGCTGCTGGCTTTTCAAACTGCTCCGGTGTGATGTCTACTCTACGAGCCGTGTTATGAAGAAGGGAGGGGGGCGGTATCGATACTTTGCCCGATCTATCACAGCATCCAGATAATCCTGGCACCTTGGGGGAGAAGGGGAGGGGGGGTGAGAGGGGGCAGGCACACATACCTTGCATAATCTCATGTGGAATGACACTCCTGACGTTTTAATGAGCCAATTGAAGGCATAGGAATGAAGCCTGAAAAATGGCTGTTTTGTCCACGGGTGTGGACTCCGACGGCAGCGAAAAGGGCATTGACAGCATGATTTCAACATGCTGCTCTAGTATCCTTCGGCTTTTATCAAACTAGAGATACCTGGACAAGTAACGTTGATCTTGATGCTCGCGTACGCGGGCGGACCGGCTTGACAATGCCCGCGTCTCTGCCCTTCCCAGTGCCCTCACCTTCATCTTGACCTTCACAGCAGGGGGGTTTGGAGGGGGTTGGGGGGTTGAAGGGGGGGGGGGGGGGGGGGGGGGGGGGGGGGGGGGGGGGTACTTTTATCCAGCAGCCCGCATCAGCAGTCCGGCAGAGGAGTCGAGTCGAGCCCCCTCCTTTTTTTAGGATGAAACTCTTCGTCAAGGTGTCGATAAGTATCCTTGGTGTTTGCGCCAGGCAGTCGTGGATAGCGGTTCCTCTTCTCCGGCGCGCTCGAACGGCATGTTCCACAAGCGCAGTCCACTGGCGCCGGCGACGATTCAATCCAGCCAGGAAGACGCGCCAATGATGAATCAGAAATTGCGAAATATTCAGTTGGAGTAGAGTGACCATCCACCTGACCCTCCGCCACAACTCGCACGCGTCGATATGTCCATGGCCCAAAGTGTTGGACTGCAGAAAATCATCTGATAAAAAGGAAAGAAGAAAAAATAGGTGCATCGTTGAGGGGCCCAATGAGAGAGGCTTCCGCCATGAGCGAGCCTGCTTGCTCTTCTCGTCATGCCTGCTCTCCCTGCCTCCCTTGCCTTTGCCCCTTGCCTGTCGCCCCTTGTCCCTTGCCTCTGGTTTCTGACCTCTCCCCCGCCTCCGGCTCCGGCTGTTCATCGAAGCGATGAGCCGATATCAGCGCTCCGACATATCAAATGCAGAGAACCTAGCCGTCACGCCTTGGCAGCATGCCCAGGCGCTGCGCTTCGACGCCTCGCGGGTGCCTTTTTTTTTTTCGACGCCGCGTGCGGCTCCATAAGAGAAATAATGTACAATGTGCATGCGTCCTGCATGCGGCATTCGAGTATATGCATCTACCTGAATACATACGTGTACAACCATGTGTACATAAATACTTACATAAATACTTGGCATACACTACATACATATGTACGTGATTATGTATCTGGGTGAATACCTCCGTATCTCATGCCATGGTCGCGCTTAGGCCTCGTTCATTTGTTTTGCACACACTCAGGGACCATGCAGATCCGATGCTCGACGTGCACATGTAGGAAACCACACGTTCCCCTCCCGCCTTGTCCTCCTCCCGTCGTCTTCATCCCGATCCGGAACCCCAGACGGTGTAAACAAAGGAAAGCCAAGTCTGAGTCTGTTGCGATGTGGTGGGCGATTTTCTTTTCTCCTCTTCCTCCTTTTTCTCTGTTTTTTGTGTATTTTTCCCTCCTTTTTCTCTGTTTTTTGTGTATCTTTCCCTCCTTTTTCTCTGTTTTTTGTGTATCTTTTCCTCTCTCCTTTTTTCCTGTTCTTTCTTGTGTGTATATGTGTGTCTCCCTCTCTCCTTTTTCTCTGTTTTTTATGTCTTTCCCTCCCCTCCTTTTTCTCCCTTTCCTTATTCTTCTCTATTTTTTATTTTCCCCTCTATCCTACCTTTCTTCCACCCCCCTTTCTATACTCTTCCTCTCCCCTATTTTCCTCCCTTTTCGCTTTTTTTCCCTCCCCTCCTTCTTTCCCTTCCCTCTCTTTCTGCCCCCCCCTTGGAATCGCCCCACACCCACCACCTCCAACACAAGCATCATCTACCAAATGTGAAAAGCAAATCCACCAAGCAAAGCATCAAAGTTGCCAAACAAAAAGGATAGACAGATAGAGAGAAAAAGCGGTTGCATCTCGTGCGACCGCCGTTCGGGACCCGCGCGTATATCTTCATGTAGACAATAAAAAACGGTTGGTGGCTTCCTCATTGGATCGTTGTTTAGGATCCCACGAGGTAAGGTGGGTGGACCTGGCCGTGCTGTCCGGTTCTTAATGGATTGTTTATTTTCCCTTTACACATCTACTCGGGCACAGACCTTGACAGGCAGAGGAACATCAACCAATTAGTGGTCCCGGTCAGGGCGTCTGCAGGTCTTTCTTATCACACGTGATGATTGCGCGCGGCTTAGGGTAGCAACACATTCTGGCGTAAACCGGGGACTCCCCCGTAAACTAATTCAAGCATCAGACTGGCCATATTTTCCATTCTTTTTGTTCTTTTATTCTTAATTTGTACATGTTTGTCTTCTTTGTTTCTTAATCAATCGAGAAAGAGTGCCTCCATGTTTCTACTTCCATTCACACAGCAGCATGTTCCAGAGGCGGGACGACACGATAAGGAGGGTCCGGTATGAGTCTGAAAAACAGGGACATCAAAATTGGACATTTTCTCTCTTCCTTCCTCCTTGCTCTTTACCTATTATAGGCTTTTTGCCCTAGAAAAGGGTCAATTCATGCCGGGACTCGGGACCCGGGACTCGGGACCCAGGACTCCACATAGTCGAGACTAGATACCGTCAAGCATGGCCACTGGGGGCGGCGAACGACAGAGTGCCTTTCATGAATGTGAAGAGCAGGGTGTGTGGCCTGTGCTATCAAACAAGCAGCTGTCCAGACGCGTACGCTTTTCCCTCCCGGATCCGATGCCTATTGGGTGAGCAGGGTCGGCCGTCAGCTATGGACACAGCCATGGGAAACTCGCGATGGATCTGTCCAATCAGAAGCCAAAAACTTCTGCTAGCGCGTCCCGACAACTCGGTTCCTCCCGGTCGAGCCTGAAACTGCGGTTGCTCACCCCATGACTGGTCGGGCACGGAGACCGCCGGCATCTCTCCGTGACTCTGTGAGAGACAAGTCCGCGCAAATTTCGATTTCCTTATGCTCTATTCCTCACTGCTCAACTATTTTCCATTCATTCCATGCTGCGGTGGGATTTTATCATTTCTTTGTTCTCATTGACCAAGCCAACAATCGTTTCTGTTCGTGTGGCTCTTTCAACATCAATTTAAAGTCCTTATCGTCGAGACTAGGTGGCAGACATGCTTGAGCGTCTTGCGAGTGCCTTACCTCACAAGTATATGTTCTGGTATCAAGTTCTTCGCATCCAGAGGATAGTTAAATGCGAGCATCTCCAATCCTCGAACCGAACCTCGTCCTTATTGGTCAATGGTGGATGGACGGATTCATAGAAGCAAATTGGGCCCCGGGCGAAATCCCGCTTGCTTTGACTGCCCCCCCCCCCGGCCTTCTCCCGCGATTCAAAAGGGTGTCACGAAGCAAAGTTTCTCCTTTCTCAATAAAAAAAAAGGAAAGGACCTTGCGGACGCCTAGGGTATTTGACTTGTCCCCATCTCCATGTGGTGTGCGACAGGCAGTGGCATACCTGTCATGAGCTTGCTTGTCCGAATTGTCGAACCCTTGTGCGTCCATGCAAGAGGCGAGAACTATTCAAATACAACCTGAAGTGGTTCATCCGTTGTACATGCCCCGGCAACCACATATTTCCGGCTTTTCATTACAGAATCGTTCTGACACCTAGGACGTGGCAATACATCCGTGAAACGACGATACGTCTGGGAGCATTAACTCGTAGCAGGGGACCGGGACTTGGCCCTCCCCAGCAAGCCGAGCAAATATCGAAAACAAAAATCTGCAGAAGTTCAATCGACTGTTCTCGATTCTGTATTTTTTGTTTTCAATCCCTCGGGCCCGATAAAATCGCCGCATGCATGGTGGTTTTCTGTGCACGTGCATGTGTCAGACTGCAGAGCTTTATGTATGGGCAAATGGTCCGTGTGAACAACCAACCAAGAGAGCCCAGCAGGCAGTGCAGCGGCCATGCGCGCGCGGGAAAATCAATGTTATTCCCATTTCCCTGGGGCTTTTGAGGTTCGACACATCAAACAGACGAGTGTTTCGCGCCTTTCGCACCTCTGGCCCTGGGAGCACTTCCACTTGATCCGAGGAGTATATCGGTCTGGCCGGGGTATATAGACCGTTGAGTCGAGGCCAAACATTCAAAAAGTCGGTCATTCATCTCCAGATTTGGACTCATTTGAGCACTCACCCCGCGTGGCTTTTGGGCGGGCGTTTCTTTAGTCTTTACGCGCTTCAACAACTGGTGGCTTCGTGTTAATGTCGTTTGATTGTCGTTCAACAAACAACACAAATCAAGACTTACTCATGTGTATCGCAACGACGAACATGCATGTTACTCAAACCCGGTTCTTATTTCCTCGCCCTCCTCTTCTTTGTCCCAAGGGCATTAATTTTCTGTGAAATTCTAGCTCCATGGACCATGTTTCCTGTCTTGATTGATGAATAGGTGGATGGCTGGAACACGCGCGGCAGCAGGTATGAAAATTGTTGAGTCTGGCTTGTGCATGTGATGATTATGGCGCCATTGAACGGCCTCACTTGGAGCCACTGCGGACACTGGGAAGTAGAAAGCCGAGAGATGTCATTCAAAAAGTGCGTCCCGTCCATGTCTGCAGATGAGGTCCGATACAGCAGCGGCGGCCTTGAAAACGTCAAGAGTGTGTTCTGTCGGATTTCGGTCATCTTCCATCACTCAGACGGCAAGTACTCGGTACGCGAATTCCTCGTTTCCTGCTTCAGGCAGGTAAAGCACCTGCTTTACGGGTTGAGCATCTTGGCCAGCTGTAAGAACTGTCGGTTGTCGACTGATGGCTATTGGCTGGCCACTGTCAAGCACTGCCAGCCACTGCTCTGCCAGCACTGCCAAGCCTTGGGGAGCACCAGACCAGTCCAGGTCATTCCAGACTCGGTGTCGCGCACTGGAATGCACCGTAGAAGGTGGAAGGCGCGATGATGCCATATTCATTTTCGTCTGAGCTCCGCCCCCCCGGTCCGACACAGTCCGGTCTGGTCTGGTCTGCTTCAGCTGCGGAAGACGGCCGCCACTGCAGCCTCTAGTACTGCATCAAAGTGCGGTCCAGCTAATCAGAGACTCGGATACCCGTCGATGTAGTCTGCCCATTCCGCGATGCCATCATTCTCGGCCGCAATAAGGGAGCAAGGACGCCACAGGGCCGCATGGGATCAAAGCATTTTGAGTCTACCGACATGCCGTGACAGAATTCAGTTTCAATTGGTCATTATCTCCACTCATATCTCCAAGTGGGCACAATCACAATTCGTTCTTTGGTCACGTCCGGTTTTCTTTCGCTCGGCCTGCAGCGTCCGACGGAAGTACCAGACAGCACGCGCTCGCACTTGAGTGATTCTAGTCCCCAGGTAGTCCCCGCCGTTGCGGCACTTTCTCGTGGCACTCACTAGCTCGAACGGTCTGGCCCGAGGGGGCTAAGAAATGGGTGCCTGAGCGGGGTGCTTTTGTCTCTCCCTCTTGATCCTGAGGTGTTTTAAGACAGTAGGTAGGTAGGTACCCATGTACCTTACCTAGGTAGGTACCTACCCACCCAGTACTTGAAAACTTGCCTCCCCTACTTGACGGCGCTAAGTTTTTATTAAACGCACCTGTCAGGTAGGTACCCGACAGGTGCGTTGAATACCAGGTACTTGGCACGGCACTGACTTGGGTAGCTGAGTATCTCGTCCCTTGATAGGGGCCATGGCATGTACCTGCCCTCAATCTCATGCCTGTCGCACCACTCACCACCCTGCTCCCTTCAAGACTCCTTGCTCGTTCCTTTTCAGGCCGAATGAGAATGCGAGCTGCCCCGGCCCAGGTGTTGAGCTCGTCAAGTTGGCCGCTCCACCGCATCGTTTCCCCAAGGCTTCCTTTCCTATTCGTGCATCTCCACCGCCATGCCCATTGCCCCTTCTTCCCCGATGAGGTATCCGTCAGGGTATTTGCACTGGCGCCGGCTTCAATCTCTGATACGTGCACATGGATGGATAAATCAATGGGCCACTCAGCACGTCCTTTCCCCAGTTTGGCGAGCAATGGCGCGATGGTCCGAGTGCCTTGGTCGTCCCCAGCACAGGATCCTCCTTTGGTCAGTCATCAACCGTCATCGAGCATCATTTCGTCCATGTCCTCGTCTATTGTTGTTGGCATTGTCGGGACTATTGTCGATTCTGCGGCTTGGAGCTCATTTCCACGGTCCGGCCGGCTTTTCTGCTGAAATTACGCTCTGAAGCATTGGAAGCCTCCGGGACCTCTGCGGCCTCTGGTGCTCCGACGTTGTGATACTCTCTTCCTTCCTCGCTCTCTCTGTGCCGGACTTGTTGTCGCTGCCGGTTGGAAAGAAATAGCCGGCGAGTTGGTTGTTTTCCCATGACGGGGCCAACACAACAATCTCGGCCGAGATGCACATCCGCTCGCTATTCGTGCTCGACGCGCCGATGATGGATGAATCCTTGGTTTTCTTTGGCATTTGTTACTCGGGGACACAGCACACGCGCGTGTTGAATTGCGACGTCTCCATATTTGCGGTGCGCTGCAGAAAAACGACTGTATTGTGTTGGAACATCTCGACATGGAGATGCGAAGACAACAAAGAAGTAGAAAACAGACAGCCGCCAAACAGTCCGAAATCATCATGGAACGAACAGCTACATGATTCTCTTTTGTCCTTGCACGTATCGTGCGCCACCTTTGGTGGTAAAAATTCAAAATTGACTGGAAAGTGACAATAAGCGATTAGGAGAGTCCGCCCAACCAGCCTCCTCCTCCCTCCTCGTCTGTTCCCATTTTGCTACTCAGTCTCGGCATGTTTTGCACCAGCCCCTTGATAAACGAACAGACCCTCAGTTCTCTAGCGCGATGTGATTTGGAATACTTTTGTCAGCCGATTTGTGACGTGACGGGAATGCTACATTTGATTCTCTACTGCAGCATGCATGCACCTATAAAAAAAAAGAAAAAGAAAAAGGAAGAGAAAGAAAAGAAAAGAAAGAGAGAGAAAAAAAAAAAAAAAAAACATGCCTAGAATAGAGAGACTGGCATGGTGGGATGGGAAAAAGAAAAAAAAAAGAAGAGAAAGCGCAAAAAAGCGTTGGAATGAGTCACCGAAACTCCATACACACACACACACACACACACACACACACACAGGGAGAGAGAGAGGGGAAGAGAAAGAGACACTCTGAAGCGGCATATCACGACGATGACCTGATTGGTCTCACAGCTGTGGCTACTCTCGACATGTCTTGTAGCGAAACATGTCAAAACCCCGGCCGAAGCTGTAAAAAGTTTTTGGTCTCTGATATCTCATTGGAACATGGCCTGGTGACCAAAGCGCGCCGGCGGCTATTCGCATGCATGGCAGTGTGCAGCATGATATCACGAGGAGCGAGGATGCTGCAGTCATCGGCGTCGACGAACACGGCCACGACGGTCGCGACGATGATGGAGTGCATATTCTCGCGCGGCACCCATGCACCATGCCATGGCATACAATCGCGTATTATATCTTGAATGAAGATGTGACTGTGTGCACACACCCTGGCGTCGCCCCCCCCCCCCCCCCCCCCCCCCCCCCCCCCCCCCCCCCCCCCCCCGGGCCGCCACCCCAGCTCATCTATCTCGAAATCTCTGGTCCCATGTGCAGTCTGGCCGGTCTGGTCAATCTGTGGGAAGGGCGCAATCACCCACATACATACATACACATGTATGTATGTACATGCATGCACACCTGCAGTGCAGCAGAGACCAGACCTCACAGAGGGTACTGCAGGCCAGAAGACAGACCCTGTCAAACCTGGCTGACTGATTGATGTATGTATGTACTGTATATGCATTGCAGATGAAAACATGCCCGCCTGCCTGCCGGCCAATGGCCCATCCAAAAAAGATCTGCATCGCATCCCCATCACATTTCCAAACGCCATTATAAACAACGACGCCGGTCCGTCTGCCGTCAGCCAAGTCTTGTTCCTCCTCACTTCATCACCGCCTTACCTCTTCTCTACTTGACCACCGCACATTTTCATCTTTGCTCTGCCTCTTCCAGACACTGCGCCTATTCTCATCCGCGCCCATAACACGAAGAAACATCTCTTGCACACAAAAAAACTTGCCTGCCTGCCTGCCTACCTCCACCACTTTCTTCTTTTCTATTCTTCTTTTTCAAAAACCCAACTTCCCGTTGGATCAAAACCCGTGTCCTGTCCTGTTGAAGTCATGTCCGATCAACAGCCATACGCCGTGTCCGACCTGCCACACCTTGACGCTTTTTCGGACAGCGTCAGGACATCTATGTCTCCTCGTTCAGAGCAGACCATGTCACCAGTACGTATCGCCTTGTGATGTCCCCTTCGCCCTAGACGATGAATCACTTTGGCTTATTCCTTCTTTCCCCTCACTAGACTACAACCTATACGCTCTCATACCATTGCGCAAACGAACTTCTATCGCCGACTGCTGGGGTAGACTCGTCTTCCATGCAGCACTGGCAGACACTGACGGGACGATCGAGCCATTATTCTTTGCTACAGAGCCCCATGGGACGGCCGGACCATTATCCTGTCCCACAGAGACCGAATGATCGAGGCTCGGATTTCCAGGGCAGCTCCAGAATGTGCGGTGCATGGGACGAAACTCCTTTCGACACGGGAAGCCATCTGACGTACGATGGCATGATTGCGGCTGGGCAATCCCAATCGCCTCTGCCCATGCACTTGGGCAACTATAGAGTGTCTGGCCTTTCGCAGACCGATCCTAGTACTAGGGCTTCATCGCCGTATTACGCGGGTCTCATGAGCCAACAACCCCCATATTCTCACGAAGCTCACCACTCCATTCACATGCCCATGCCCATGCATACGCATATGCTTCCGCAGTCTGGAGGCTTTCTGGGCGCCACAATGTCTGAGCCGGTGCTACAGGACGCTTCCAGGTCGCCCCTGCACCAATTTGATGGCAGCTGCAGCTCACCTCCTGATGAGCCCATCAAGGAAGAACCCAATTCGAACCTGCCCCCCCAAGCGACTCGAGCTAGCAGGAGACGTAACTTCAAAGGGACGGCGAGGAAACCGAAAGCAACAAAGAGCCAGCTGCCAGAAAACTGGGTAAACTGCCATGGCGATATGACTCTCCCGACCCTTAAAAGCGGCTGTCCGGAGGAGTTCCGACTGATCTGGGAGCTTCAGTGGAAGTATGACTCCTTAAAAGGAAAGAGAATGTGGGAAAATACCCAGCGAGACTTTAAGAAAATAACTGGTAAGGATCTGCACAGAGCCACGCTGCAGATGCGTTACCGGCGCGCTCGTATCAAATGGATTCAGTGGGAAGAACTTGATGTAAGTCAGACAGTCATGCTGATTCCACTCCCCATGGCTTTTCACCTTGCGACTGGACTCGGGAGGAGTTTCACCACCATTCTAGTATAAGCTAACCGCTTGTCTTGCGCGCACAGAAACAATATTTGCGACAAGCTTACATGGCCCAGCAAGGCAACAACTACGCTATGGTCCTCAAGGAGTTCTTGAAACTCGGGGGGTCTCGAAACATGGCACTCAACGCGGAGGATACGAAAACATGGTGCGAGACAAAAGAATTTAAAGCGTGGCGCGAGGAGAATGGCTTGAAAGATTGCTATTTTGTAAAGGGCACGAAAGGGCGTAAAAGGAAATGAAGCCGGCTCAGTGCCCCTGGCATGTTAAGCTTAGAATGAGACAGGTCTCAAGCATACTCTCGGCACCTCTATTATTGTTCTTTGTTTTGTCTCCTTGATTTCTTTGATTTCCTTTGTTTTCATCTTTCAGTCAATAGTCATCCGTTTTGCCTTGGATACTTTCTCAATGAATTTCTTGGCATTTTCAATGCACTTTGAGTCCTCTATGTAGGCTTGACAAAACCAGTGAATGCTCAAAGGTTGAAAGGAAAAGCCTCGATCGTTGCAGTGGCCGCGCCGAGAGCACGACATGTCTCTTCCTATCTTTACGCTCTCTGATACAAGAGTCGGGAGCTCAAGACAGGGAATTACGCCAAGTGGAGTCGGCTGGTGGACCCGTAGATTCGATCTTCACTCCATCTAACGTTTGATGGAGCCTGTGATGGAGCCCGCGCGGCTGGTCCTTTGGCCTTTTGCGCCTGGGGCGTGTGAAGGTGGCATTGGGCGGGACTGCATGTACGCTTTGCATGGTTATGGTTGCGTTGATGTACATACGTGGGATGACAGACATTTTCGCATTTTTGAAGGCATCTCGATTTTATCCAATTTAACTAGTCTACTTCTACAAGTATAAATAAATAATATATATATATATATATATATAATATATATCGTATATTCTAGCTCTATATTCTTCTATATTTAATTTCTATCTAACTTTCTTACTAGATTCTTTCTTAGGTTGATTAGAAAGAAAGAATTCAAATACTTTTGAAAATGCGAACATTTCCGTCATCCCACTATGTATGCATACATGCATGAAGACACGTCCTATATTTTTTTTGGAGTCCCTTGCCCCGTGATCAATCTCGGATGCAATCGCCCAAAAGGCATGCGCGCGGACAATCAAGAATGGCATCATCTACCTGCCTGCAGGCCTACGTGTCTTGGCAGAGAGACATCAAGACTCAATCCTGTGTGTGTGTGTGTATTTGTGTTGAAGGAAAAGCACCTCTGGCGAAGCCGATTGGTCTGATAAGGCGGACCAAACGCACGTGGCTCCATGAGCATTCCGACGCCACGATTGGTTCGGGCGGGAACGTCCGAAAACGCCTCCTTCTGATTGGATGACCCGCATTTCGAGGCTCTGTTCCAGAATTTCGGCGTCGAGAGGCCCGTCCACATCCTTTCCGGAGTCGATGACCAGACTTTCTCGACCGAGGACGGGAAAGGGACGAAAAAATCGCCCCAAAAATAAATTCGAGATAAAAATAGCGAAAAATAGAGGGGAAAATAAGAAGCAGGATTGCCTTTTTAATCTATATGAGAATAAATCCGACAAAAAAGATACAGAGGGGAGAAGAGGCGGCAGGCCGGCTTACATAATGAAAATCCTCTGAACTACATACTACCTTTCAAGGTAAATCCAGAACATCTCGCTGTAAGACGCTCGGCGTGTCACGTTTCGACATCACCGTTTGACCTACTCTACCCTCACATGTGCCTACTCTAGATACCTCAAACGGTCGGTTTCATCATGAGGTATGACTCAGCGCTGAAAGTCCGTGGTGCTTGACCGATTAGCGCCCCAACTCGCATAGTCGTATCTTCTCTTTTCTCTTTCCTTTTTTATTTAAATGCTTTGTGTTTTTTTCCCCTCTCTTATTGCTTATCTGTGTTTTTTCTTTTTATAGTTATTTCTTTTAAATAGAAAAAAAAATATCCCATAACACCTCCCCCGCTCTCTGAGACTTCGATCAGCTGTGGGGACTACATCTTCATTATGCTTGTGCATGCTGGAGCCTTGCTGTCTGGTCTGTCTGGTCTGCGTTGAGGCACCTACAGAGTAGCATTCTGGACACTGCAGGGAGAGATGAGCGTTATTATGAGCTCATGTTTTTCTTGCGGTCAACGTTTTTTGGTGAATCATTAGAAGGGGGGCTGGTATTCGGCCGGCGGGGGGGGGGGGGGGGGGGGGGGGGGGGAGGGAGGAACATGGGGATTCCGGCTCTGGCCTCGTCGAGCATCTTGCAAGCGCCGCTTGGCTTTTTTTCTTTTTTCCTTTTTCTTTTTTTTTGTATGTGTATTTACATTATTTTTATTTGTCATATTTTTAATTTTTTGCTTATTCCTTCTTTTCCTTTTCCCTCATTCTCTCCTTGGACCAATCGCCCTCGCACATCCGGGCCGATGATGGCTGAGGCTGCAAGTCGGGGAAGGCATGACCAGGCTGCTGCCTGCCTGCCTGCGACAGACTTGCGGCGTGACTGTGTCGACTGGCAGGTACGCGCCTGCACGGACTCCTCGTGCATGCATGTATGGTTTTTCACGCTCGTGAGCTCAGAATGGCTTGCGTGCCGTGCAAAGCCTGCTTGCGATCTGCATGTCTTTGCTGTCTCGGCTTTTGGTCCAGGAGCGACGAATGAAAAAGAAGGAGAACAAGAAGAGAGAGAACAGGGAAAAAAAGAAGAAGAAGAAGAAGAAAAGAAAAGAAGACAAAAATAGAAAAAAGAGGGGGGGGGATACAGAAAGAGGGGAGAGAGACACCACGGACAGTGACCGAACCATCCGGCTATCGTTGACTGCGGTTCTTCACGACGGTTTTGATGCACGCGCGCTAGCATGATCCAAGCTCCAGGTCAAACGGCTCCGGATCTCTTGTCCTGGAGAGACACGGCCGCGGGAAACGGCCAACTGGTCGATGACTTTCGCCTAATCTATCGGGGGGGGGGGGGGGGG
>SRPZ01000510.1:0-12167 GCA_018360255.1 Claviceps maximensis
TTATTATATATAGCTATTAGGCTAGGCTAATAGCTATTATATATACTAGAATAAGGGTTATTTAATTAGATAATCTAAGAAAAGTAGGTCCTTATAGCTATTAAATTTACTAATTAATTATAGACTAAGAAGTTAGTAATATATATATATATATATAAGATAGCTAAGTTACCTTAAGCTAACTTCCCCTATAAGGCCCTATATTAGGGGCCTATAATAGGGCACTAATAACTAGGGAAGACCCCTGAAAATGCTGTTATTTTTAACACTTTTATTATACTATTCTAAGTTATTAAAGTTATAAAGTATTTAGCTTAGTAAGCTAGGTTTATTTTAATTTCTTATACCCTTTAATTAAAATTAGTTAAATTATTAAAGAAAAAGTTCCCCGTGGCGCATTAGTTATACGCTATAGTGACCCTTTCGGGGGTGGCAGGTTATTCCTATATAGGGCATGGTTTTTCTTAGTATATTATATAGAGTATACTAAGAAAGACCGGACTTTAATTAGCTAAAAAAGGTAAGGGGCTAACTCTTTCTAGCTAATTAGTGCTTAGTAAGTAGGGAAAAGTAGGTTTAGTCCCCCTACTTTTCCTTGCTTACTAAGTAATATAAATTAGCTACTTTTATACTATAAATAGGTAGAACTACTCCCTAGCTCTTAGGTTATAGAGCTAGTTTATAGCTATAATTACTAGAAAAAAAACAGATAGAATTAAAATAAAAAGTAGGGAATAGAAGGGTTATTATTAAAATATAAGGTATAGGGTAATTAAAAAAACCGGATTTTATAAGAAGAAAAGCAGGGCTTAAAGTAGTTCAAAAATAAATATATTTAGTAAGGTTTTTTATTCTATTAGGTAACAGCATTTTTAGGGGTCTTCCCTAGTTATTAGTGCCCTATTATAGACCCCTAATATAGGGCCTTATAGGGGAAGTTAGCCTAAGGGAACTTAGCTATATTATATATATATATACACTACTAACTTTCTAGTCTATAATTAGTTAGCAAATCTAATAGCTATAAGGACCCACTTTTCTTAGATTATTTAATTAGATAACTCTTATTTTAGTATATATAATAGCTATTAGCCTAGCTTAATAGCTATATATAATAACTTTTATAAAATTAGATTTTAACTATATTTTTAGGTATAACTAAAAGAGTTATATACTATAAAATTAGAAAGTAAATATAAAAAAAAAGGCTATTTATATTAGCTAATCTAGCTACCTTATAACTAGCTTTAAGGCTAATTTATATATATATATGCACTACTAACTTTCTAGTCTGTAATTAGTTAGCAAATCTAATAGCTATAAGGACCCACTTTTCTTAGATTATTTAATTAGATAACTCTTATTCTAGTATATATAATAGCTATTAGCCTAGCTTAATAGCTATATATAATAACTTTTATAGAATTAGATTTTAACTATATTTTTAGGTATAACTAAAAGAGTTATATACTATAAAATTAGAAAGTAAATATAAAAAAAAAAGGCTATTTATATTAGCTAATCTAGCTACCTTATAACTAGCTTTAAGGCTAATTTATAGGATAACTAGGGATTTATAAAAAGTCTTATAAATAGATTTTTAGTTATTAAAATTAAGGCTTTTAAATAGTATATTTAAATTATTTTTAATTTTTTAAGTAGTATATAGTATATTAAAAAAGAAACTAGAAAATATATATATTAGTACCTTATTTATATAGCTATAAGTCTATTTTTTATTTTTTTATATAAATAAATTATATAGAAAATAAAAAGTAGCTTATAAGCTTCTTTTTATAACCTATATTTATTAATAAAGTTAGTAAGTATATAAGGAAAAAAAGAAAATTCCCCCTTATAAGTACTCTAACTATAATAAACTATTAAATTAGCTTATAGCTATTTATAGCTATAAACTAGTATTAAATATTATATTTTTATTATTTTATTATATAATTTAGAGTATATTTTCTATATTATAAGTTATATAAAAGCTTTTATTTAAATTTATAGCTAGTAAGTAATTATAATTATTATATATATATTTTAGTAAAGCTAAGTATAAGGTATATAAAAATAATAGTAAACTTACTACTTTTAAGCCTACTATTTTTAAAAATAAACTACTATTTATAATCCCTAATTTTTAATAGGTTATATACTTATAAAAGATTTTTTAATATTAAAAAAATTTGCTAAAGTTTATATATATTACTATAAGTTTTTATTTATACTAAATATTTTAAAAATTATAAAAAAAGAAGTTTTTTCTTTTATAAAATAGAAAAAAATTATAAATAAAGGCCTTTTTTCTCTATAAAAAAAGAATTTATAATTTATACCTTTTACTTTATAGTATACTATACTATAAATTAAAGAATTTAAAAGTTTTTCCTTTTATAAAAATAAAAGAAAATTATAGAAAATTCCTATATTTTATAATATAATAGAAAATTATTTTTTTACTATAAAGACTTATAAACTATATACTTTATAAGTAAATTTATTAAATTTTCTTATTTATTAGTAATTTATTTACTATAAATTAGCTATTATAAATACCTAAAAATAGTAAGGCTAAGGCTAAAGTACTATATAGAACTTATAGTTAACCTAGGCTAATTATATAACCTAATAAATTACTAGCTAAAATAATATAATTAATACTATTATATAGTAGCTATAAGCTTTTACTACTACTATAAATTTATAAAAATTAGCTTTAAAGCTAGCTAAAAAGTAACTTCTAAAGCCTATTATAGTAAGTAACTAACTTATTCTAAAGAGCTTTTCTTTATTAAATTCTTTTAATATCTTTACTATTAAAGATTTTAATAAAAAAGCTTATAGCTTTTTAAAAGCTATTAAATTAAAAAAACTAAAGAACTTTAATTAATAAAAATAAGCTTTATTTATTAAATTTAAAGCTCTAAAAATACCTTAATTTCTAGAAAATCCTAAAATTAGTAATAATTTTAGTAATTTAAATTAAGCTATAATTCTTATATTATTAAAAAATAGCTATATAAAAAAGCCCTAAAATACTATAATTTAATAAAGAATTCCCTTAAAAGCTTATAATTTACTTATAAAGTAATATTCTTAAAGTACTAAGAAATAAAAAAGCTTTTTATATTTTTAGTTTTATATTTTAAATTTCTAAAATTATAAAAATACTTTAAAGGCTTTTAATATAGTATTTAATAATTTACTTACTAAATTAGCTATTTTTAATATTTTAATAATAAAAGTTAATTAAATAAACCAGTATTTATAAGCATTAAAGTTAACTTTTTCTTAATAAGCTAAAAAATAATATTTTTTTATAAAACCTAATAAAGCTTTAAAGGCCCTTATAAAGGTATTAAATTTATAATTCTTTATAGTAAATTTATTAAAAAAATAAAAAAATAAAAGTTTTATAATAATAAAAGCTTTAAATTATAAAGCTATTATTATTAAAAATTTAATAAATAAGAATTTTAAAGAAAATAAAATTTTTTATTTTAAAAATAATAAAAAAAATAATTCTAAAGAAAATAAAAATAATTCTAATTTTTTTAAGCTTAATTTTAATAAATAAAAAGTAAGCTTTAAAAAAAAATTACTTAAAAAGAAAAATAAGTTTTAAAAAAAGGCTTTTATATTAAGAAATTTTAATTTAGCTAATAATATTATAAAACCTTATAATAATAGTTTTAATATTAATAAAGATAAGAATTCTTTTAATTCTAATATTAAATCTAAGCTTAAAGCTAAAATATTTTCTAAAGCCTTTAATTTTAACTATAAAGTTATAAAAAATACCTTACTTTATAATATAGGTTTTACTATATATTTAGTAAACTTTAAGAATAATTTTATAAGCTATATACCTTATAAAAAAAAAGAATCTAAACCTATCTTTATTAATAAAGAATTTATATACCCTAAAGGCTATAAAAATACTAGATTTCTAGTTTTATATTAATAAAATCTAAATAAATATAGGCCTTTTACTCTAAAGAATACCCTATATTTCTTAGGGCTTAATATAAATATAATTAGTAGCTTAAAGTATTATATTTCTAGGGGTTTTATTAATAAAAATACTCTATTTTTAGCTAATAAGTTCTATATTACCCTTTTAAATATAAGAAAAAATAGCTTTTTTTTAAAAATAAAAGAGTAAAAAACCTCTAAATTATATCTAAATTAAATTAATAATAATTATTATTTTTTAGGCTATTTTAGCTACTAAATATAGAGTAAAGTTTCCTACTTTATAAAGATATAGCTTTCTTTATAAAAGCTAATTTAAGCTAGTAAAGTAAAAGAAATTATAGGGGATTTTAGTAACTCTAAGAGCCTAAAATCTAATTTAGCCCCTTCTTCCCTAATGCTAATAGCCCCTAGCTAGGTACCTCTTATAGCTAAAAAGCCTGCTAAAATTAGCAGTAATTTAGCTAATTATAGGCTATTAAATACTAAAAAACTTATTATAAAAGCTTTAAATACAGTGGGTCGTAGGTAATTCCGAACATTTTCGTGTTTGCCTAAGTACCTCTTTTATACTATATTTTAAATACTTTATTTCTTTATTAATTCTTTATTTCAAAAATTATAGTAAATATATATAAATTCTTTAGTCTATAAATATTATTAAATATATTTTATAAAATTTATATAAGTTTTATTTAGGTAAAAATAAAATAATTTAATAATATATATAAAGAATTACTTTTTATATACTATATTTTAAAAATTCTATATATAATTAATATAATTAGTAAAAAATATAAACTTTTATTTCTATTATTAATTATATAATACTTAATATAAATCTTATTTTATTATCCTTTTATATATTATTTTTAATAAGCTATAATAAAATTAATATAGTATTAATTTTAAAGATCTATACTATATATTTAAATATTTTTTACGAATTTAGTAATTTATTTTATAATATAAAAATATAAAACTTATAATTATAATGAGATTATTTTATTATATATAAAATGTTATAAAATTCTAGCTATAACTTATTAAGATATACCCTTTTAAAGTTAGGTATAGGGTATTTACCCCTCTAAAAAAATGTTCGGAATTACCTAGAGTCACTGTAGCTTAGCCACTAAATAAGCTACTAAAAAATTAATACCTTCTATAAAAAAGGCACTAATAGCTCCCTAAGAGGCCTATAGTTCTTAAGTAACCTAGTAGGGAGCTAAGAAAGAAGGCCCTATAATTCTCTAAGGCTCTAAGCTTATAGGTATTCTTATAGAAAGCTCTAAGCTCTTAGGTAATAAATTTATAGATTTAGGCCTAGAAACGTACTAAAAATTACTTAAATTAGCTAGAATTTAGTATATTAAATTAAGGTATATTAGGCTCTCTTTACGTAAAAAGACCTTCTTAATAACTAAAGAAATATCTTCCCTTATTTAAGATTAAAAATAAGGACTTTAACTACTTAGCCTATAGTTAAATAAAAGTAGTTAGAAAGCCCTTTAAAAATCTAATTATAAACCCCCTAAGGCTCTAAATAAACTAAAGGGAAATATAATAAAAATAAGCCCTATACCCTATAATAAATACCCTATATACCTTATTTTAATAAATAAAAAAACTTAATATAAATAGTATTTTTTAATGCTTAATAAAGAGAAAAATACTATATTTTTTATAATAAAAGGATTTTTTAGGTTACTAAAATCTAATTTTAGTACTTACTTTAAATATTTTTATTTTTATAAAGGTAAAGAAATTAATTCTTAAAGCTAGAAATAACTAGTTAAAAAAAGAATAAAATTTATTATTTTTTTTCTTTATATTTATAAATAAAATAGCTTAATAAAGCATTTTATCTAAGTTATTCTTAATAAACTATAAGCTATTTTATAGTAATTAGGCTTACTTTTATTTTTAAAGAATTTTATTATTTTTATTATTATTAATTTAATTAATTTAACTATAAATTTTACTAAGCTATAAAGCTTAGTATAGTTACTTACTCTTAATTTAAAAAATTAGGTATTAAAGCCTAATTTTAGTGCTCTAAGAGCTATTAGCTTATACTATAAAGTTCTAATTTTACTAAAAATAAGACTTAAAGCTTATAAGCTAGCCTTTAAAATAATACTTAAAAGACTACTAGCTATACTAAAGTCTAAGACCTTTTTAGTATATATTCTTTTTAAAAAACTAATAATTAAGAGTAGCTTTATAAAAATTATAAAACCTATAAGCCTTATAAATTTAGGCCTTTTTTAGGTATTTTATAGAAAATAAGTCTCTAAAAAGGGATAAATTTTTTTATAAAAATACCTTAAAACTCTTTATAAAAAGTAATTTCTTAGAGAAAGAAAGTAACTAAGATCTATTAAATATTAGTTTTCTTAATAAGGATTACCCTATAGCTTATAATAAAATAGTTAATATAGAGACTAGTTAATTTCTAAGTCTTAGGGAGCTAATATTAGCTAAAGAAGTTAATATAAATACTATAGCTAAAAATTTACTAAAAAGAATTAAGGAAAATCTAGATTTTATAAATATTAATTTAGTAGCTTTAGTAAAAAAAATCTACTATAAGGCTTAATAAAAAGCTAAAGAAAAACTAGCTAATTACCCTAAACCTAAGACCTAAAAGTAAGTAAATTCTAGTTTAAAAAAATACTAAATTAAGGCTATTTTTAGTAAATTTAAGTAACTTCTAAAGGTAAGTACTTTTAAATTTATAAATATAAATACTATACTTAAAGGCTATAAAATACTAAGAAATAGGCTTATATTAAAGCTTAAAAAAATAAAGAAAATAATTCTTTTAAATATAAAGCCTAGCTAATAGCTAAAGAATTTATATATTATTATTATAGTACTCTAGATAGGCTGCTAACTAGCCTAATGTCTAGTACCTTAGCTACTTAAACTATATAGGAAAAACCCTAGTATAGGGGGGAAAACCTATATACTACTATAATATTTATATACTAGGGCTACTAAGGCTTTATAGTTAGTATTTATTATAAGAAAAGATATATTACTAGCTAAATATAGCTAGTATTACTAAAGAAGTATAGTAATATTTTCCTAGGGTATAAGTAAGAATTATTTAGGCCTAAGTAGCTTAGTTAATTATTATATTATTATTATAAAAGCCCTATAGTTTTAAGTAAGGGCTAGTTATAAGGTCTAGCTATAGTAACTACTATAGTAGCTATATAGACTATTAATAGCTACTTAATAGTTATATAAAGGGGGGGGGAATAATATTATAAAAAAGTTATTTTCTTTTAGTAAGAATCTCGTTTTTTTTTCTTTTTAATAACCTTTTTATAAATATAAGTATACCTTTAATTCCCTCTTTATTATACTAATATATTAGCTTTAGTTTAATAATATACTAAAGAATAAATAAGAAAAATTAAAATACTATAAAAATTACTATAAAAAATAAATAAATCTTAGGCTAATAAAAAAGATATAAGTATTACTTTTATACTAATTTAGTACTACTATTAATTTATTAATAGCTTAGTTTTATATATATACTTAGCTATATACTTCTTACTTTATTTATATTAAAAATATATATAAATTATATTATAATACTTAAGGTAAGAAGCTTAGTATAAACCTATTATAGTTTTACTATTAATTAATATAAGTATTAAGGGATTCTATTATAAGTATACTATAGCTAAAAAGCTATATTATAAAGTAAGTTAAGTTTAAGCTAGTGCTACTATAGTAGCTTATTAATATATAGCTATATAATTTATTTACTTACTAAAATAAAATAAAAAGTATTCTTAATTACTAGAATTATAAAGCTATAGAGAAGAATATTAATATAAGTATAATATAGAATTAAGTTAGTATTAATATAATATTAATTTAAAGTAAGAGATTATATATAATATTCCTTAAAAGGTAGTAAAGTATAGAATTAATAAAACCCTTAGTATAATTAAAAAGTAAGTATATTATTATAGGTTTATAGTAGTAGTAATATAAAGATATTAGTTATTTAAACTAAGATATTATTATAGCTTATATATATTATAAATACCTTAAAGGAAAATAATTATATTTTATAGGTTACTTATAGTATTACTATAGTATTAATATAGAATACTAGTAATAATATAAGTTATAAGTAATAAAGAGTAAAAAAACTTAATAATAATAATATTAATAAAAAAGTAAAGGCTAAGTTAAAGAAAGTAGAGTAAATAGTAGGGTAGTAGTAGTATTACTATAGCTATAATATAGAGCTATAGGTTTATAGTTTTATTTTTACTATAATAAATTAATTACTTCTAATACTTAATTATTATCTATATAACTATATATTTATAAAAGAAGTTTTTGCAAATTTGCCTATACCGCTATAGCGATATAGAATTAACTTAAAATTGCTTAAAAGTTATAGAAAAATAATTATTATATTTATTTACCCTATACTTTAATAGTATATTATAGCTAAAGTATAAATATAGTAAATATAGTAATACTAATAAATATTAATACTAGTAAGCATAGCTTAATATAGAGTATATACTACTTACTTACTAGCTAAGAAGGCTTTATAATAAATAGCTATATTAAATCTATACTATATATAGTATATAATAAAGTCCTAAACTACCTATAAACTAAATATAAAAAATTAGCTAAACTAGTCTTAAATACTATATTAAAGAAAGTATAATAAATTATTCTTTATATAAATAATATAGCTAAAATATATAGCTAATATAGTACTTTAATACTTTTATTTTTCCTTTTACTTTTTTTTTAATTATTACTTAATAAATTAATTACTATAAAATATTTTAAAGAAATAGTTAAATATATTATTAAAAAAGTACTTTTTATTAGTAGTAGCTTAGTACTAAGCTAAGCTATTATTATAGCTAAGAAAACTACTTTAATAACTTTTACCTTTAGCTATATTACTATTATAGTAATATTACTTAAAGTTTACTATAAAACTATAGTTAGAGGTAATATTATTATAAAAATAGCTTAAAACTACTTCCCTAAAGAAATTATTAATATTATTAACTATACTATAGAATTTAATATTATTATAGCTATAAGATATCTTTATAGTAATAATATTATAATTACCTTTAAAGATATAGCTAAACCTTATACTAAAAATATTATTTAAGTTTAGGCTACCTTTAGACTAAAAGTAATACTAAACTACTATACCTTTAGTATTATTATTAAAGGCTTTTTTATTTACTATATATAAAACTAAGCTATTAAAGCTATTTTTTAGAATATTATTATAGCTAATAATACTAGCTCTATAAAGGTTATAGTATAAAAGCTTTATAAAACCTTTACTTAAGTATTCCTAATTATTAGTATTAATAGAGTTAATATAGCTAATATACTATACTATATTAGAGTTATTTATAAGGCTAAGATATTTAAAGCTAAGCTTTATAATAATACTCTCTACCTTTATTAGTATTATAAATACTTTAAGTTTAGCTATATAGCTATATATTATAATATAATACTATACTATAGTTATTATATAGCTAAATACTATAAGAATAAAGAATTTTTATATTTAGCTCTTATAGGCTTAGTATAGAAATACTATATTAACTACTTAGAGTTATACCTAGCTTAGTTAAAAAGCTATAGTATAGTTAATAACTAGTAAAATTATATAAAAGCTATATATTTAAGCTAGCTTTAAGTATTTACTACCTTTCTTTTCTTTAAAATAAATAAATAATATAAGGTAAGTAGCTATAGTTATAATTATAAATATAAAGCTAGTAATATATTATTTTAAAAGGCCTTACTATAAAAGTATATTAGCTACTTTTAAAACTAATTTCTAGACTTCTAACTAAAATTTATATAATATTTCTATAAAGCTATAGAGATATACCTTAGTTATTATACTATCTTTACTTTAGAATTAAATATATTAAATCTAACTTAATAAACTATTTAATATATATAATTAAGGTTATATATTAAAATATATAGTAAAAAACCTATCTTATATATATAGCACTAAAATTCTAGCTTAAAACTAATATATTAGTAATTTAAAAGCCTAGCCTCCCTAAAGGCTAGCCTTCTAACCCTAGCCTTAGTAAATTTTAACTTATAATATAAAGTAGCTATATAGCTATATATATTAACTATTAATATAGACTTATTTTATAGTTAACTTAGTTAAGTATTAACTAATATATAGTAAGTATTATTGAATTTAATATATACTTTATTTACTTTTTCTTATAGAAACTTAACTAAATAATACCTCTTACTAAGTTTATAATAATATTAATATAGAAAAATAGCATTTTTATTTAGAACTTTAATTAGTATTATTTACTATAGAATTAGTATAAATATACCTTTATAAAAAGTAATTTATTATTTATAATAATAAAGTAATAGTAGCTTAGTATTATTACTCCCTAAGGTAAAGTTACTTAGTATTTATAAGGTTATAAAAGTAACAAAATTAACTATATATAAGTAATTATAAATATATTTATTAAGTTTTTAAGTAATCTTTTTATTATAAAGTTAGACTATATACTATAGCTAATTTATATTAGCTTTAATAAGCACTCTAAGCCTAATTATATAACTTACTTTAACTAGTTATTTATAAAGAACTACTTTATTACTACTAAGGCTATAAACTAATTCTAACTAAATACTATTTATATCTCTTTAAATACTTTAAGTAAAATTAAAAATTATATAATATAGCTTATAAGTAAACTTTATATTATTATAAAGCTTATAATACTAAAGTAGCCTAAGGGTAGCTTTAAATAATACCTATAGTAAAATTAATATATAAAAGAAGTAGTTTTTAAAGTAAAAAAAGTATAATACTAATAATAAGTATTTTATATAAATAAAAATTAGTATACTACTACTAAGGTAAAGAAAACCTAAGCCTAAGTTATTTATAATAAATACTAAAGTATATAGTAAGCTATTTTTAATATTATTATAACTAAATATAATAACTTTTATAAACTTAAGCATTAAGCTTAGCTTTATAGTAAATTATTACTAAAATAATAGTATATTTTACTCTTTTTTTTAAAAAAAGGCTTTATTATAACTATAAGCTATAGCTATATTAATAAAGTAATTACTTTAATAAAATACTCTTTTTTATTATTTTAAGCCTAAACTAATAATATTTTAAATAATATCTCTTATTAGCTTAATACTATAATATTCCTACTAAAAAACTACTTTAATACTAATAAAATCTAAAGTATTATTAAAGGCCTTTTTAGCTAAAAAGCACTAAGCTTTAATAAACTTTTTACTAAATTTCTTAAAGCTTATAATAAACCTTTAGCTAATATCTTTACTTACCTTTTTAATATATATTACTATATTAATTATTACTTAGGCTTATTTTAATAAGCTAAGGTAATTATTCTTTATAAACTAAGTAAAGCTTTAAAAGAATAATAATATATAAAAGTATAATAGCCTATTTCTTTTTTTAATATAGTTTAAAAAGTACTTAAAGTAATAATAATAATATAGCTTATTAGTATAGCTAAAAAGAAAAATATACTACTAAATATATAAATAAGTAATTAAATAAATTATTTTATTAAAACTATACTTAATATACTTATAAAGGCTATATATATAGTATAGTACTATAATAATATTACTTTACTACTTTAGCTAAATATATTAGCTATTTTTAATATAGTTTACTATTAATAATTTACCTATATTTTACTTAAAGCTAATATACTTACTTAAATAATAGTATAAACCTATACCTTTATTTCTAACTATATAATATACTTTTTTTTAATAATTAAATAATAAAGGCCTTACTTATTATTGTTGAAAATAACAGCATCTTCAGGGGTCTTCCCTAGTTATTAGTGCCCTATTATAGGCCCCTAATACAGGGCCTTATAGGGGAAGTTAGCCTAAGGCAACTTAGCTACATTACATGCGTATACACACCACTAACTTCCTAGTCCGTAATTAGTTAGCAGATCTAATAGCTATAAGGACCTACTTTTCTTAGATTATTTAATTAGATAACCCTTATTCTAGTATATATAATAGCTATTAGCCTAGCCTAATAGCTATATATAATAACTTTTATAGAATTAGATTCTAACTATATTTTTAGG
>SRPZ01000511.1:0-12095 GCA_018360255.1 Claviceps maximensis
ACGATGAGTCTGTAGATATCTACAACACTTCGATAAATACAGAAGCTATTTGTCCGCGACTTTCGCCGCTCTTGATTCAGAATAATAATCAGGCTACCGATAGTGACGATGAGTCTGTAGATATCTACAACTCTTCGATAAAGACAGAAGCTATTTGTCCGCGACTTTCGCCGCTCTTGATTCAGAATAATCATCAGGCTACCGATAATGACGATGAGTCTGTAGATATCTACAACTCTTCGATAAAGCCAGAAGCCGCTCCCGAACCTTCGCCAGTCTTGAGTCAGAATGATCACCAGTCGACTGGTACTGAGGATGACTTTGTCTATCTCGGCGAATATCTTCCAGAGGCAGAGGCTGCTTCAGTGCAAGAAATATCTCCCCCCGCGAATGTCCATCCTGGATTTCATGAGTCTGAACACATCCCGAGCCCTGAGAGCGCGTCTGCTCCAATACCGCGCAATGCAGCCTCACCATGCTACCATATGGACCCCAACCCCCCGGCAGATACGCGGAGCCGCCGCAGCACAAGTGTTTTGGGATCCAGCCCCGAACCGCAACTTCGGTTCTGTCCCGGCTCTGCTAACTATGAAGAAGCTTTGCCTGTTGTGTGTTCTACTTTCGCATCGAACCTGGCTTCTCGGAGTCCGAATGACGTTCAGGACCCGGGGACGGCTAACACGGGGTTCGACGAGCCGTCGGCGCAGCAACAAATCATCAACGTCAATCTCACTTTCCTTGCTTCAGAAGAATATCCTGGATGGCCAGACCCCGTGGCCGACTCTGTTCCCGTGGCGTCGAGACAGGATGAGGATGAGCTCATTTTCCCGTCTCCATACACGGACGTGCAGCTCTGCGCGTCGGACGAAGATGCTCGTCGGAAATCCCGCGCGCCGGCAGCCAATCTGCAGGCACAGTCAGCCACGTATACGACCGAAGTTCGAAAGGAATTTCCATTCTTCAAGACGGAAATTTCTCTCAAAGACAGGATGGGTGGTTACTATACATTGGATGCCGACGGACTACCCGTCCGCCACGACAGAGTGCTCAAGGCCGACAGCGAGGCCAACAGCGAGGCAGATGCGCCTACCAGACGCAAGCGCAAATCGGTGCACCAGATGCAAAAGCCTACGTCCGCGTGCGATGCAAAGCGATGGTACGATACATGGAAATACACACCGTCATCGTGGGGCTACAACAAATTCGTGTACCTGGAAGACGCCCAGCTCGCGTACCGTGAGTACACGGCCGAGGACATCAAGCTCTACCTAGAGGAATGTCCCAGAAATTACACCCTCTGGGTGCAGAGCGAACCATCACAGTCGTCGCATCGACGCCATGACCGCAACGGAAAGCCCTGTCAGGAGGACAGCAAGTGCAGGTGGTCGGGCTGTCCCATCCAGGGCCGCGCCGTCGTAGGTCTGTACCGAGTGGCTTTTGACGAGTTCCCGGCGCAGACGAGTCAAGGGATCAAGGACCCTTACAAAGTAGCCATGCTCATGCATCTGTGGTGTTTTGAGCAGATTCTCGACCCCCTTGTCTACTACAACAGAGGCGTCTTGTTGGCAGATACGCGCACTTTTGCAACACCCAGTGCGATGCCCAGTGAGGCGCTTGAGACGCCTCACCCCGAGAACATAGGAAGAGCAGAGGTGAAAAACAACTTTTGCAGCAAGTTGGGCGATGCACAGAAACCACGGAAAGATTGGGATTCCCTGAACAGTGCCTTTTATCCGTGGTTCGAAGAGACGCCGGTCGCGCAACGACTGCCTCGCGTCTATGAAAAGTCTCTGTGCTACAGGTTGACCTGTTGGTGTGTCAAGAAGTTACCAAAGTGCAAAACAGACCAGTTCGACAAGAGAACGAAAGCCAAGAGAGAAAAGAAAACGGCGGAACAGAAAAAAGAGGAAAATGAGGACGAGAAGGCGAGGAAAAGAATGAGGGAGGCCAGAGAAAGGGGCCAGCACACGAACGGAAGTGATGCATATGCATATGCATATGCAGGAGAATTGCCACCAGAGAGCGAGGCATTCAAAGGCACCACTTTCCATGTGCACCTAGGAAGCCTGGCGGGCTACAAGAAAGCATTAGATGAGCGGGACCAAGAGAGGGATAAAACCAACAAGAGGCGCAGAGGAACATTGGGTATGGAAAACAACAATGTACAACTACAAGAGACGGGAATAAGTGAAGATGTCCAGGATAGCGGCGACGCCTGGAGACCTCCGAAGAGGCAAAGGACAGAGACGGGAATAAGTGAAGATTTCCAGGATGGCGGCGACGCCTGGAGACCTCCGAAGAGGCAAAGGACAGAAACGGGAATAAGTGAAGATTTCCAGGATGGCGGCGACGCCTGGAGACCTCCGAAGAGGCAAAGGACAGAGACAGGAATAAGTGAAGATGTCCAGGATAGCGGCGACGCCTGGAGACCTCCGAAGAGGCAAAGGATGACCTAGATGGATCGAAAACGACATGTTGGGCCTTTTTGTTTCGGGCTTTCTAGGTGGGATTTTGCAAAGAGGTACATTTTGTGCGAATTATTTCTGCATGGCGACGGTTTGATTATTGTAAAACAGCATTGTTGAAGTCGATGGCGGATTCGCCATCTGGCTAGGAATTGGTCATTAGCGGGCATTCCTTGTACTGGGTGGAGGGATCCTGTGTATACATACATCGATATGTAGTTTTACGTATATATATATTACTTACCGAGTACGGATATCGCGGTCGATGATGCACATTTTCTCCATCCTTAATATGGATGCTTCAATGGTGTGAGAAGCAGTGAACGACGTATCGAGTATGTCTTGGGCACTTGTTCCACATGTGATGATTCCCATCCCTCCTGTTCAACGAATCGTAGGTTTTGGGCGCTCAGCCTCATTTGCTTTCCGGGACGGGCTGTACCACAGTCAAACCCAGACGCAAGAGAAATGGCCGTCGACCAGTTCAGCCCAGCCCAGGGAGGGCCGGACGTGATGAGTTGTCATAGACTACAGCACCGCCTTGAAGACTTGCCACTGTGTCGCCGCGAACACTCACGAGCTCCATGCCGGTCGGACCCGTCGGCGTCCCAGGCGCAAGAAAAGAAGAGCGCCCGCCCATCTGGTCGGACAAAAGCACTTGTCGTTCCATGCTGATTCACAAGAGGCGAAGCTTCGTTCATCGTCCAAGATAAGCCAACCCGCAACCCGGTCCAGTCAGGTGACCGAGTGCCAGGTCCCCACACTCACCCCTGATGAGTCAGTCCCTGGATCCCCGACATTTGCGTCACCCGAGGGCCCGGCCAATGATAAGCATGGAATCGGCCGGCCGACACCGGCCATCCTCCATCTCCAGTCAGTTGACCGCCTGCCACAGACGGGAAGACGGGCTGCTATCTACACATCTCCTGCCCGCATGGCACCCCGTCACACTGTCACCCTCAATTAAGCCCCCCCCACCCGCGATAAGCCATCAGCTTTCAGCCACCAATAGTTTTTCTTGTTATTCCTTTTTTTTTCCCACCAGCACAACACCAGATCGTACTCTAGGAAGCTATCGCGAACTCTACCTTTTGCTCGAGGCCCCCTGCGCTGCTTCTTATCGGCGACTGCAGCCCAACTGACGTGCTCGACGGAATCTGCCTCACCAATCCAAAATCTCCTGCCATGTCGGCCTCGCTACCTGGAGCGAGGGACCTTCCGGTTTCGCAGTACGACCTAAGCACGTACCTGGGAAGAGTGAAGCATGCGGTTGGGTTGACGGATCCAAGGTGCGTTTTTCTTTTCTTTTCTTCTTTTTTTTTTTCTTTCTCACGACGATGCGTCAATTGCGACTGCACGGGTTGCCAGCGAAAGAAAATGTCCCAGCAACGGGGGGGGAAAGAGAAGGCCAAGTAGACGAGACTACAAAAAAAAAACACATAATTCATTCTCTATTCCTGTTCCAACACCTCACCAGGGATGTGAAACCAACGAAACTAACCGCATCGCGTACATGGCAATTGTAGCACCCTCTTCGCCGGCACAAGCGGCCTCGAGCAAGCCAAGCAGCTCGTAACAGACTACAAGACGGGCAAGATCCAGAACATGACACCCGAGCTATGGCACGCCAAAAAAGTAGTCGACTCGACCTTACATCCCGGTACATTTTTCTACTTGATTTTTTTCTCACGGTCCCTCTCCTGATTTTCGCTTTTTTTCGTCGTTTCGTAAAGTAAAAAAGAAATACGGGGGGGGGGGGGGGGGGGGGGGGAGGGTTTGAAAGGCAAAGATACATCCAGTCACTTACACTATTCTCGCACGAGGGTCATTGAGAGAGTAAAACCAGACACTGGTGAACCCGTCTTCCTGCCCTTTCGCATGTCCTCCTTTGTCATCACCAACCTCGTCGTCACAGCAGGCATGCTCCAACCCGCACTGCAAACTCCCGGCATAATCGCCTGGCAAATCGCCAACCAGTCCCTCAACGTGGCCATCAACACCGCAAACGCCAACAAGTCCTCTCCGATGACGACCGCCACGCTCGCCAAGTCGTACGCCGTCGCCGTATCCGCATCCTGCTCCGTCGCCCTCGGCCTCAACGCCCTCGTGCCGCGGCTGCGCGTCGCGCAAGCAACCCGCAACATCCTCAAGCGTCTAGTGCCTTTTGCAGCGGTCGCCACGGCCGGTGCCCTCAACGCCTACCTCATGCGGAGGGGCGAGATCACCACAGGCATCGACGTCCGGCCCGTGCTCTCCGAGGAGCAGAAGCTCAGACTGCGCGACGAGGGCAAATCGGAGCGTGATGTGCCCTCGCTGGGCCGCTCCCAGACCGCAGCCCGGCTGGCCGTGTACGAAACCGCCGCGAGCAGAGTCTTCAACAGCTCGCCTATCATGATCATCCCGCCCATGGTGCTCTACCACATCCAGACCAAGCAGGCCTGGTACAAACGCGTGATGGACGGGCCGTACCTGACCGCGCGGCCGAGACTAGCAGCCGCTATCCCCATCGGTCTGAACCTGGCGCTCATCGCGGCCACATCGTTTGCCGTCCTGCCCCTGGCCCTGGCCGTCTTTCCGCAGCAGCAGGAAATTGCGGCGGATAGTCTGGAGGAGGACTTCCACGGCAAGGGCGGCAGTGGCGGCAAAGTATGGTTCAACAGGGGTTTGTGAGTCATCATGTATTCTCCACGTAGCATTGCATCGCACTGCAGTGACTTTTTCTGTATCATAGCTCGATTCATCAAGATAGCGTCATTTTCTCCTATAGATGTAGAAGTTGAAACTGCTTTACGCACACGCACTCTCGATCCCTCTCTCTCTCTCTATCTCTCTCTCTCTCTGAATAGAAAATAAAAACAAAAGATACATTCCAAGCATCTAGTGTAACTAGCGCCATACACGTGTCCCTTTTCTTAAATTAACTACTCAAACAGTCTATATCTTACCAGTAGTCTCCTACTATATGAGTAATATACAGTATCCCGTGCATAAAGGGGCGAGCAGAAATAAAACGCAGAATCCCTAATCCAAACTCTCCATCAGCCCCTGCACGGCAGGGACATACAGGGCCGCTTTTTGAAAATCCCCCAGCCGGACTCGCATCAGATCAAAGGCCAGCAGCACGCACTGCTCGCTTTCCTCGTGTACCGTCTCTCGCTGCAGCGAGTCTCCCTTGGAGTACCTCTGCGAGAAGTGCGTCAGCAGCGTTCTCCTGGCCTCCATCTCGCGAGCTACGCGGAGCGCTTCCGCCATGGTGGAGTGCTTCTTGGCCCTGGCGTGGTCCTGCTTGTCGTTGCCAAAGGTGCACTCGTGCACGAGCAAGTGGGCTCCCTTGCAGGCCCGAGAAAAAGCTCGAGAGGGTCTGCAGTCGCCGGAATAGGCTATGCGCAGGCCTGATGTGAGTTCGAGCTCGGTTGCATATGACCGCCAACAGTGTGAGACGGGAATGCGCTTGATGCCGGCGAGGCCAAAGTTGTTGTTGTCATCGTCGCCGAGGTCTCGAGACGTGGTAATGTCGCGGTCTTGCGCTTCGGGATGGGGACAGCTGGGGAAACGGAGGCGGTGGAAGCCCATGTCTTGGACTTGGGACAGTTCTTCTAGCATGTCGCGATAACGACCAATGCAGGAGATGGCGAGCGTGGCGGTGTTATTGTTGTCGCGCAAAGCTTGTTGATACCAAGCGTTGATGACGGACACCGTGCCCATGTGGTGGTCGGCGTGGACGTGGCTGATGACGATGCATCGAAGATTGCGAAGTACGTCGGCCGCGTCTTCGGCGTCAAAGACACGGCGGATCTGACCGAGTGTGCCTTCGCCACAGTCGAGGAGGTAATTTCCGATGCCCGGTACACGGATGAGGGTTCCAGAAACGTTGCGGTGTTTGCTCGGTACTGAGGATCCGGTTCCCAGGGGGATGATCTCGGCGTCCCTGTTGGGGATGTCCTTTTCTGTCTCCTCAACACGAGCCAGGAATTCTGGCTTCTCAGCCTCGGTTCTCGCCGCCTCAGCCAGAACGATCAGCTCCTCATCGACCGACTGCGCTGCACCCAGCAGATCGGGAAATGGCGCCACGGCTTGATCATCAAACACAAGTCGCGGCATCAATTGGAACTTTTTACCCGCACGACCCAGCTCAATCGGCGAGTCAGCCGGTGGCGCTGGGAAAGTGACCTTGTTATCGTATTTGGGCAGAGGAAATCGCTCAGGATCGATTCTTCGCAGCTTCGTTTGAATCTCCGCGGCACCAGGATGTGTGATCATGTTGGGGCAGGTATCCTGCGCACAAAAGATGTGCTTGATCTCGGAGTGCTTCTCTGTAAACTGCTGGATTCGGGGATCTGAGGCGAGGCCAGTCCCCAAAATCCAGTACATCACATGGACATACTGCATGAGTTCGGCTGTTTGCCACTCTGGTCTTTGCATAAAAGGTTCAACAAGGTCTGGAGTCGCAATGTCGGCAATGATAATTCCTTTTCCCGGCTGTGGCGGGGCCAACACCATCTCAGGCGTGACAGTCATACCGTCCTTGCCCTCGACCGACTGCCCTCTAGTGAGAAGCTTGAAATCTTGGGTTTCAACGCCTAGTTCCTTGGCAGCGGCCGGATTGAATTTGCCCCTGCGGTCGTGGCACTTCACAATGTAGGACATGGACGTCTCGCCATAGGCAGTTTTTGGTAATGGGAAGTGATTGATAGCAAGAGTTTGTTCATGCTTGCCATCGCCTGCTGTATCGCCTGGTTCAGGAAACACCCATGCAATTCCCTCTGGATTTTGCACCTCGACACCATCACAGACATACGGTCCCTTGTATGTTTGAAGTGTACTGCTGCCGACAATCACGATGGCGGCATCTGTCGGCTGCAAGTCTCGAATCTTTCGAGGTAGCAAGACCGAGCGATTGTTGAGGCTACCACCGAACATAATTCGTTCCACAATCATACCAGCCACGTCTGGATCAGAAACTGTTGATCTTTGCTTCCGAGACTCGCCATCAAGAACGTCGTTTCCTATACCGTCCGTCATTTCTTCATGTCGTCGTTTTGGTGGGCTGCGCGAGCGAGACCTCTTGACAGGGACTTTCCAAACTCGAAGAGAGTCATCTTGCCAGTCTGGTTCCAAGTTATTCGAGTCGATGCTCCGAGGATCTTCTCTGTTCTCATACGTTCGTACACTGATCGGTTGGCGGAAAATGACTGCCCGACAAGCAGCCAGTATGTGAGACAGGTTGTCAGCGCCATGAACACCGACTCCTCTAGGCAGTGTTGGCTTCAGTGGTTTCTGCCCCTTGCTTATCCTGTTGACATTCAACGCGGCTGCTTGCTCCTTGGCAGAATCGACGGCACCACCGACGCTGAGTAAGTATCCTACCAGGCCGCCCATTTGCTCCCAATTCATGGCTCCGCTCATGAAGACGTGCTCTGTGCCACCGATATGGATTTTTCGGCTCCCGAAAGCGCGTTGGGTTCCTTCGGCGACTTGACCGAAGATGTACGATCGTTTGTCATGATGGATATAGATACAGGTTCCTGGCGTATCCGTCGACGGAGCAGTCGCGATTTCAACAGTTGTGGTCATGACCGTGGCGTCGGCGTGTCCTCTCAAATGTCGAGAAATCGTCGCATACGTTCGAGCTCCACAAGCTTTGACTGGCGCGGAGGTGTTCTTCGCGGCGATGTACGAGGGACGACGAGCTGCTGCAATGCAGGACAGACTGCAGTGGTCGCGCAGGTTGCAGTATTGCCAACTAGGAATCGTTGCAGGAGCGAGGCGAGGTTTGAGTAAAAAGGAACAGGCTCGTAGACTCGCCACACTCCATGATTCCATCAGCAAAAAATCGCTAGATGGGCGTTGGAGGGCACAAATGAATGGACGGGCCCGAAGGAGGATATGTGTTCCGTCAATGGAACTGGTGCATTGAATCAGCCGCCCCACGATGGTGGTTTTTTTTTTTTTTTTCGTTTCCTTTTCCCCTCTGAAGGGAGATGGGGCGAGGTCGGTAGCAGAAACAGGTCTGGTGGACGGCGGGCGCCGCTAAAGGCCGGTCGCGCCTGCCACGAAGAGGCCTGGGCTTGGATGCAGCATGAGCCAGCGTTTGACTTCTTACATATTGATATTGATGTGATACAACACGACGAGAGGAGTAGAGGCGAATGAGCTAGGATAAAAATACGTAGGTATGTAACAAGTCTGGTCAGATGTCTATGTACGATCCGTTATTCTTCACAAGTAAGTAAAACCGAGCCAGCGACCAGACCCAAGCATCACTCAACCATGGCGTCTACCATGAGGGGAATAACGCCGTGCGAACCCAATCCACATTTCTATCCTTGCACTCAACTCTACCCGTGGCGGTTCCGAACAACGTATCCCAGATACGTGAAGGCTTGCCATAGTTGAAGCTACTCTTCCAACCCCTTCGATGATGCAGGTCATGATCCTCAATGATGCCCTCTACTTTCACCATCCTATACAACCAGCTTAACGGCGATGGGGCTGTCTCATAAAATAGCGGTCCAGGAAAGCATAGCCTGCCACGAAGGGCCAGGCTGCATGCAGGATGATCCATCAGTGCATCTGACAGCCAGCAAGCAGGACACTGGATCTTCCTTTGATTGTACTGGCATGGGCTGGTCCAGCTCGACATGATGAACATCCAGCCAGTCTAGAAGCCGGTAATAGATTGTCCACTCGCTATGCTCCATCTTGCGCCAAGTCGACTGTATACACTCGTTTGGGTTGCGTTGGACATCCATTCGAAGAAGTGCTTCCAAGGAAGCCAGTACGGTCCGTGTGCAAAAAAAGTGTAAGAAGAGACAGACAGTAATATAAAAAGAAAAGCTAATCAGCAGTCCAGAATGAAGATACCGCTTAATAAGACTAACACTTGAGCGCCGTTATTCGCGGTTGCCTCAGTTCACCCGGCTCCATTCAGTCGTTATGAGGCGGCCACGATCTCAATAGCTGGGAACCCAGATTTCAGTCAAATTTGGCATGGATTTATGCCAATTCCATGGCGTGAGACCCGCCTCCGCCTCAAGTAACTACAATAACCACCACTTGATTCGCAAATTTATCTCGTCGGTCGCGTATTAGACCGGTGCCCCCTGCTGGCACCTCGTGTTCGACTGGATCTCATTGTCCCCGATTGGATCGCCAATCGAGATGCTCCGTGTTGCCGGAACCAGATCGCGCAGATCGCCAAGGTCAGGCAATTTTCTGATCTGATTACATGCCGATTATGTAGCGATCTCATTATTTTCTTTTATTTAAAAAAACGATTCAACTGGCGTTGGTCCCCCTTGTCCGTTTTCCCGAGTACCACCACTGAAACCCAGGAACTTCGTGACGAGAAAGTCCGCGCTGATGATCGACCGAGAGGGCAAAAGTGGCTGTTGCCGCGAGCAAGCCGCTTTAGAGTCCATCATTGGATCAAGCTGGTGGACGCGGCGATCGGGAAAATGGGGCCTGAGAGCACACGTTATTCGTATTTACCGCTGGCACCGGCTGTGCCATGTCGACTTCAGAGAAGACATGATACGTTGCGATTGGCGCCGGGGACGATTATTTTCTGTCCCGCCGACGTAAAATGTAGCTGGAACGGTGTTTGGACAAAGGAAGGGGCAGGTGCAGCCTGATGAGCTTTGTGGACGAGGCTGCGGCAAAAAGCCATGACGGCCTGTATTAGGGAAATCATAATATCTGGGTTATGCTTCAAGGGTGAACGCGCAAGGAAAGATCAAGGACATTCGTTAGAGGTTTTCCATGCTCGTGCGCCATGTTGTTGGATTTGGCTGTGGCGCTGGCGGTTGTCAACCTGCCCAACAACTGCTTGACACCTCCAGTGCCGTCTACCAACTGTCTTCCATCAGCCTACCAGCTGTCTGCCAACTGTCCACCAGCCGTCTACCGCCTATCCACTCCTTAATAGCAAGGTGTGATAACACACTCCGTGTCTGTACATCGACTGTCTGATTTTATTTATTTATTTATTTTCATCTTAGTCGGTTGCGAAACTCTCGCAATCTGGATCTACATATCATTTCGGCAATTTGTCTGTGTCCTTCTATATGACCTGAATAGCCTCCTCCTATTTGGCACACAAATATCGTTTCTTCCAACTGCATCGCGCCCACTGCCCGCCAAGACTGTACATAGACAATCATGCGCACAAAAGTACAAATCAATACACTCCTACGTGCTAGGCGAGGGATTTGGGGGAGGCAGGCAAGCAAAATATTGCTTGAATATCGATTGGGATGCAGTGTTCGGATTTTGAACCTGCCAGTGTCTGGGTGTCCACTGTCAGGACGAAAGGGCTTGCGCGTGTGTCGGCATCGCCGAAGTGATGGATCATGGGTCGTGACACCCCAGTCTGCATGCTGCATGAGCATCTGCTCTCCACCAGTCAGTCAGTCAGTCAGTCATCCAATCTGGTACCAGACATTGCTATTTTACCCTCCCAGTTCCGGGGCCTTCGGTTCCTTCGTCCGTAGAACGAATAAGGAAGCGACAGGATCACCTCTTTGGCTCACTAGCCTTGCCGACTCTTTGGGGCTTTCTTTGCCCCCGGTTCAGCCTCAAAAACACAGCCGCCGCCAGCATCCCACAAACAAACAAGGAATAAGGAACAAGGAATCTTTCTTTTCGGGCATGCACAGCTCGTTATCTCGATCGGTTCGAGTCAGCCACTCTCTTTCGACGCCCAACGTCGACAGCACGGCACCTCCGGCCTCTACGAAATTGGCAATGGGTGGTGACCTTTCGCGACAAAGTGGCGAGACAGATCACATACAATACTCATCCAGTCCACCAGCGCTGGACAAGGTTTTCCCGCCAACCTCAAGCTGCATGACCCTGTCTTTGCCTTGTGTCGCTGTGCCGTCATGATTGGTGTCGAGTGTCAAGATCAAAACAGCAACGACGATTTGCGGGGACGTAACTGATAATTATAACAGCTGAACAAAGGCATAGTAACACTCGATTTTTTGTAACACGAGACAGACGTCCGTTGTGCTTGTTGTTTCGGAGTCAGGGAGTTGGCTTCTACGAGACGTGCGTATTAACAGGCTTAAGCCAACAAGCTCAAGCCAACAAGCCACCGACTGCCACCATAAAACGGTTACATTCCCAGCCATTATCACGTGGGCACATTATTCTTCGGGGGAAAAAAGATCTTTTCAAAACAAACGCCGCATCCTTCTCAATCTCGAATTGAATATCGAGAGGTCGGGCATCTGCCCAGCTTTCTTTCCTTCCCCTTTCTCTTCTTCCTCCTGTTGCGTGAGAGGAGAGCGCCTCCGGGTTTCTTTCGGAAAAGCTAAATGTTGGATTTGGCTGAGGCTTTACATCCTCATTTCTACGGCACACTGCCCTGGCCAGGATTCTAGGGTTTTGCAAGCGAGTAGTAAGACTCATGGGAGACTCATCGGATCCTGCTCTGCAGGTCATCATTTTGGTAGGTTGGCGATAAGTCGTTCCCTGGCGGTTGCGAATGAATGATTCGTCGCATCAAGGAAATATGCCGTCTTCTACTTCGAGAAGGAGGGGGGGAGCCGCCCAAGGAATTGGCCTCCCTCGAGCCCAGCCCACATGCATTTCAATTACGACCGATCATTTTTTTTTTTCTTTTTT
>SRPZ01000512.1:0-12067 GCA_018360255.1 Claviceps maximensis
TTTTTTTTGGTTTTCTTGATAAAAAAAGAAAAAGAAATCATGAATTCAAGAGCAAATTGTACACAACAGAGGGCACAATACCATTTTCCCATCGGCGACGCTGGCGACTACCTTCGTTGCCTCTAAGCAGTGCCTCTCGTCGCTTCATGCTGTCGCGCCGTGAAGGTGGACGACACGGCACGGCACCATCATTCGTGGACGGCTTGAAGAGGACAGTCCGGGCTTCCCTCGAGGATGGCGTCGTGTCGTCGATGGGAATCGCCAACGGGGTGCCTGTGCCGCGAGCGACAGGCGAGACGCTGAGGGACTGAAGAGCCGAGACGGTCCATGCATCGATGTCGATGGCGCCGTTGGACACGGGGGTTGACGGCGCCAGCGGCGGCGACAGAAGATGCTGGGCACGTCCAACGTGTTGAGGGACGTTGGAGAGCTCCTCGGGGACGGGGACTGCGCTGGACATGGTGGTGGTGCGAGCTGCGGGACGGAAGGTCGAGTAAAGGAGAGGGCGTCGGAGAAGCAGCTGCGCTGATGACACGGACTCGACGGATTCGAAGGGCTGTCGAGGTGTCGTCAGATGAAGAGGATCGTCGTCGGCTCTGGGTACTACGATGCTCGGAGGAAAAGGAAAGAGAGGGACGAGGGGCAGGGCGCATCATGGACACGCAACATGCTGGTGTGCTCCATGACGCGGAAATCAATCCATCCTGGCAGTCTGAGCAGTCCGTCTCTGCAGACGCCTGCCTGGCAGATGATTGATTGTGACTTCAAGGGGGGGTCCATTGACCCTCAATTCCATGACTGCATGACTCCGCAACGCCCGCCACGAGGCCGGCTTGGCTGCTGCCATAGGCCAGACCAGACCAGATGTGGGCGACGATATCGGATACTGATATCTGGAGTCTGGATGCGGCGGCACACAGCCAATCCTCCGCGCCGCTGCACCCCTGCACGCCCTAGACGCGCCATCTGACGCATGCTCTCTAGGCAGCCCCGCGGCAGACGCGCCGTGGTTGATGCAGCAAGTCACAAGCAAGTCGCCGGAACCAGAGCCGGCCTATCGTGGCACAGCCGCCTTGCCAGAGCCGCTTCGGAGCAGGCACTGACCAACTTCGTCCACTTCGTGTCCTGTACATATCTTTGTTGATAGAACCCTTTTTTTTTTCTTTTTACTACGATTGATAAATATGAGCATAAATAGAATCCTTCGGGGCGGGACTTGGAACAAGTATACACAGGGGAAAAGAAAAAAAGGGAAGAGACAACCCAAAGGCCACCCAACAACAACAACAACGAGCCGCCAAGAAGAGCGTTTTCCACAACACTCGATAGCAAGAGTGGCTTTTCATGTTTCAGTCGAGCATATATTCAAATCGATTCCATTCACATCACAGACCCTTGGCTGCGCCATAACTCTTTCTCGGGTTACCGATCCCACCCGGGCGTAGTAGCGGCTGGTTTTCCCGCGCGATCGCTCTCTCCTCTCGCTCTTGGATATCATCCAAATCTTCCTCCGTCTCGGCATATCGTTCCGGATGACCAGTAAACGGGCCTGGCAGTCCTCGTTCCCAACCCTCCGAGTACGTCCTCGGTGCAGAAGGGCGTCGTGGCATGGCTGATTCGTTCAAGGCGCCGTGAGCCCCATGGGTGCCATCTGCTTCTCTTCGTGCTTGGATCTCGTAATATACGCCCAAAAACAAGACGCTGCCCTGCATCAGGGCTGTCAATAGATATATGGCCCACGTACTCCATCCGTCGGGACCGAGTCTGGCATAGAGACTAGCAGCAAATAGAAGGCCGCCAGGGGTCTGAATACACATCATGGGAATGCTGAGGCTTCCAACATGCTTCAAACGATACGTCATCCAAATTTGTGGAAAGTACTGCACAGCTGCGAGGACCGCTGCCATAATGCCTAAGAAATTGGCCCATGCGGTGAGATGGCTTGGCAAGGCAATAGTGAAGACGCCCGTGACAATGACAATGACCAGTGCATGAAGTACGCATGCTAGGCCAACGCCCACAGCCGTCTGCCACTTTGGCGATTCTCCGGCCAATTCGTCGAGTGGGACGGTGGCATCTCTATACCTGAAGAAGATAAGGAAGAGCATAAGTCTAGTCAGGAGTGTTAGCAAGCGACCGCATGTCTAACCCGAGCAGGAGCCAGTGACACCAAAGACGGTGGTAAGAACGCAAGACGGCAAACCATGGAATACCTACATCAGGGCAAAGCAAGCCCATTGCATGCCTAGCTGTGCAATACCTAGCAACCCTGCGGCGCACTGAAAAGTGTCCAGTTCTTTGCAACAAGCCATGGCCTCACGCGACTGGGCTACTGTCAAGATATTGGCGAACCCAGCAGTAGCAGATGTGGTGCCGAGAAGCACGAAATACGGCGAAATACCCTCGGCAGTACCCCGCGAGATGATGCGATAATGTTGCGGGAGATACGAGATCAACATACCGACCAATATTAAGCTACACAAATTTGGATGTCAGCAAGACTTGATGAGCTAAATGAGTGGTGAATGGGGGATGGGGGATGGTTGCATGCAGAAAGCCGATGATGATTGCGTACAGAGAAATCACCAGTTCCAAGTAGCGAGGAGTCCTGAGCGGGTCGCACTCGGCATGGTGGGGTGAAGACGACCACGTCATGTCGAAGAGTAAGATTGAATTGTACTAGTGAAGAGAGGGGACTGATTGGAAACGGTGGCGAGGAACGCAGTATTATTTTCTAAGTCTGAATTACTCGGGTTTGGAGTCGAGCTGTTCGTTTCGAAGCCTGGCTCGTGACGGCAGGACGACCCTCAGCTGCTGTCCTCGGGCTGCAAAGGAGCCGAATGGCGGTAAAAAAAAAAACAAAAAAAAAATGATGCGAGAGCCTCGACCTTGGCGCTCCGTGGAGGCACAGGATTATTGACGTGTCTGAAGAAAAAGCCGCGAAGTAGCTCAAGAAAAGCGTGACAGCATAGTTGCCCAGCGCGATCGGAAGTAGAAGCGCGCCTGGTGTGTGTGATACCCGGAAGGACTCGGCTGGTCCCGGAATCTCTGTGGATGGTCAATGTGAGGTCAAGGGCGAGTGCGAGAAGCTGTTGTTGAAGAGCGTTGCGGAAATGCGGAGAGGCGAAGGGGCGGAGAAGAAGGGAGATTTTGAGGCTTGGGCTCGAAGCTTGAGCTTGACCGAGCAGGTCGAGACGGGAGCGCGACTGGAAGGTCTCTCTATCTACGTACATAGTACCCAGGCGCTCGCAGGTGGTTGAAGCGGATGTGGTCTGTGGATCCACGATCCAGCATGCCGCATGCCGCATGCCGCATGCCACCTCCAGACACCAGACACCAGGCACCGGATAACACCAGACACTAGGCACCGGTGGTCTGAGAGCAGAGCAGCAACGGCCAATGCGAGGGATGATCTTGTGCTTGCTTGATGTTGACGTGTTGTCTGGTCAGCGATGACTCTGGTCACTCGTGAGCCTGTGACGCAGCCACCACTGGCTGGCCAGACTGCACCATGCGGATTGAACGGAAAGAACCAGGTCGGCCCCACTCTACACTTGGCTGACGACGCCAAGGCCCGTCAAGGCGTGTGTGCATGTGTGCGTGTGTGTTGCACCCACAATGCCCAGGTACGGAAATTGCAAGACGGACATCAAGCCCGGCCTTTCCTTCCTTCTTTTCATGTCCGTACACATTTGCGTCCCTTTTCCTTCACCTTTCTCATGATTTTTTTGTGTCTCTCTTTTTTTTTCTACCTTTTTTCTCTGGCCTGATTTGACTCCAAGGCCACAGTTGCATATCAGCCGCATCAGACAAAGGCTCCCGCTGATATGATGGATATCTGTCTGCCTGTCTGCCTGCCTGCCTGTCTGCCTGTCTCTCCGAGTCTAGTCATGACTCACGCCAGCCAGTTCCACCAAGACCAGAGCTGGCAGCTCCTTGCCCTTGCCCGCATGCAGCCGTCTGCCAACGTTACCCCATATTGGACGCCTTGTTGACGTAGCTTCATGACCAACAATGAATGTGCAAATTTCATCTTGATGCTTGGCCGCTCTCACAACAAAACTCCGAGGTACTTCAACAGCCCCCCTTGATGTTCTTGCCACAACATGCTCAAGCTTACACGCGGCATGATTCCTTCAGCATCGAGGCTGACGCGTAGCTCATCCCATCATGTACATACTCGGTACATAGTCAGATACTTTTCTTACAGGCGTGTATGCCTCCGGGGGCCCATTTGATCGCTTTGCTGCTTTCAGGATGGAACATACTCCTTCGAATGCTAGTCACGCCATGGATCGCTCCCAAGAGATCCAGCAGGATACGGCCCTTCCGCCCAAGATGGAGCTGCTCGCCCAGCACTCCGTAGCCCAACTTGGCGATGCAGCAGCTTCTCCAGCTTCTCCAGCCATCACACCACCACATGCAGCTCCTCGCGTCTTCTATTCCTCAGCACAATGGACGGCTGATGGCACCACCGTTCTTGCGACCTCTTCGGATCATACTATCTCGTCTTTTGTCCTGCCAGCCGATCTCTTGCAGCACGACAACCCAGGCAGGCTTATTCAACCACAAGCAACCACCAAGCTTCCGGAACCCACGCAGACGTTGGCGCCCGCACCGTTTTTCTCTCTAGCGGAGGCCGCTTCGCAAACATTTCTCGTTGGGTCCCGAGATCACCCTTTGCATTTGTATCATGCATTTCCCCAAGGCCCTGGTTCAGGTTCCAATTCCAGCTCTGCTTCTACCTCTGCCTCTGCCTCAGGCTCAGATGGCCTGATTGCCCAGTACAAGCTCGTCAGACACGAGACGGAGCAGTACATAACACCTGCCTCGCTGGTGTGGCCCTCACCCGGTACACACTTTATATGCGGCTCAGCAAACCGCATTGACTACTTTGACGTATCAAGGCATGGTTCTGACGGGCCCGTCCTGACTGTCCCTACTATCCCGTCCAAGCGGCACATATCCAAAGGCCACGGTGTGGGCATGAAGGGGACCGTATCTGCCCTCGCGGTAACACCGTCTACCTCCCAGTCAGGCAGTCTCGTCGCGGCAGGCACACGAACCCGGTGGATGGGTCTATACGACCTTCATCGCTCGGACGGCGCCGTCGCAAATTGGCAGATATCGCAAACCGACCTTCCCGGACCAACAGGCACCGCCTCAGGACAGGGAATCGTCCAAGTCATCTGGAGTCCCTGCGGTAGATATCTCGTCATCAACGAGCGCCGCTCTAACGGTCTTCTACTCTACGATATTCGAGGCTCTGGAAAGCTTCTGGCTGTCCTCACCGGCCGACCTGCCAACACGCAACAGAAACTCACGTGCGACGTCTTCCAGGGCCATGATGCGTACTGCGACGGAGGCTTCGAAGTCTGGGCGGGTGCACAAGACGGCTCCGTCATTGTCTGGGAAAATGTAGGTTTCCAGGCCGCTGAAATGGACCCCTCGTGGACCTGGAAGCCTCACAGCTCCCCCGTATGTTCCACAATCCTGCACCCCAGCGGGTCCGTTGCAGCAACATGCTCAGGTGGATGGGAGCACGTAGTCATTGATAACAATGAAACTGGAGCTGAAGCCCAAGCGAGTCTCGCAGACGTACGCCAAGCTCAGACGTACAGAGTTTTGGAGGAGTCAAGCCTGAAGCTGTGGTCTTTGCAGTACGCGAATGCTGACTCTGAACTCGACTAAATTATATGACTGTCTTGTCCTCTACAAGTTTCATTAACGACTATTGTAACCCCTTCCACCCCGAAAGGAGCCTCATGATAAGCGTTTCCTTTCTCAGCCAGATACCAAGTGCTTTTCGTCATCAATATTACATCAAACTCGCCCTCTGTCCCACTTGTACTCACTAATAATAAAACCGTTGTCAATCCCTTTGCCATGCCGCTTCTTTTCATGACAAAAGGAAAGATGAAAAATGGAGAAAAATGAAACAAGAACAAAAAGAGGAGGGTGGCCCCGATGTTCCATTCCTGGGTGGGTGCGCCATGTTCCGCTCGACAAAAAAACGCCTACTCCCCAGCCAACCACGGACTTTTACCTTTCCAACACAAGATCTGGTCAAAAGAGGACCTCTGTCACATCCAGACCAAGTTTCGACTGCTTCTCCGGTTCTGTTGCCAAAGTATGCCGCCATCACTACCTCTGCGTGGTCCCGGGTACGTCTCCGAATTTTGAGTGTCGGCGTCGCTGTCGAGCTCTACTACCTCTGATGCTGTGTTGAACCCATGAGCATATTCGTCCGACACCCTGGTCAGCGGAACACGATCAGAATCGGATCTGCTATGCTTTCCGTCTCCCAGACTTGCATCTTCCACGATATTAAGATGGTGAGGCTGCTGCATGGCATTTCCCAAAACACCACTTCTCATACTAGCACCATCTTCTGAGCTACGATTCATGGGCGGCATGTCAGCCCGAGGCCTAAGCTCGGCCGTTTCTTGTCGTGACGTGTATGGTTCGAAATGGGAATTGTCAGGCGCCATCGACCTGCAGGCAGGGTCAGTATCTGTGGTCGTTCTCACAGGTTTTTTTTTTCTTCTTCTTTCCTTTCCCCCTCTTGATTTTTTATCTCTTTTCTCTTCTTTCCTTTAAAGCCGCAGGGACGAAAAGTATGCAACATCACAACGTACCTCTGATTCTTGGTGTCTTGCGCATCAGCTGAGGTTGAAGTTTTATTCCCCGAGATTCGGCGCCAGAGTAAAAAGGCCAAAAGAGCGAGTGTAAAAATGAGTGCTACTCCACCGACGCTCGCTCCTACAACAACGGCAGTGCTATGGGAACTGCTACCTTGACTGGTAGGGGCGGCAGGACTGTCCGTTGTCGACGGCTGGGGGTGTTTGCCCATTTCTTGAAACCCCCAGCCCGCTGTAGCAGTGTCGCGAATACTGCTAGTACTCGGGTTTTCCGTCGGCTCGACTCCAAGAGCTGTCGGCTCAGACATATGGGTAGGCGTGGCGGTAAGCTGGGCGGAAATGGATTGAAGCTTCACAACAGGCTGGCCCGAGGCACTTGCAAGGACAGTGGTGGCTAAGGCTGAAGCGGTACCGCAGCCGTATTGAAAATAGCCCCCGGCAAAAAAGTTCTTGTAGCACACATTGGGGCCGCGGCAGGTGAAGATGTAAGGATCGGCCACAGTCTGGGCGCCACTGTTTTGATCGACGCAGCCGGTGAAGATGCCTCTCTCACAGGAGCCCTCATCCGGACAACAGCCAACAGCTCCGTACTCGATGTCGACGGCACAGTGCGAGCCAGGAAGACAAGTAGCTGGAAGATCAGGATCACCTCCTATGTAACCACAAACTGTGTTGGACTCTTGGCGCAAAGGCAGGAGTGTCGAAGCGGGGGCTGGCGTAGCGAGTGCAAGTATTGGCCACGAGATGACACGGGATAGATGTTGAAACGCGGGAGAATCAGTCTCGCGCGGCAGCACGTGTGAGGCGACGGTGGTGGATAGGATCAAGATGGACAATGTTGGCAGAGCAGCCTTGATAGGCGGCATCTGTGTGAATAAGTCATTCGATATCATTTCGTTTTCCCAATGCTTTTCCGAGGCCCATACATGGAACCCGGTTCGAGAAAGGGGGGAAAAGAAAAAAAATATATATAAGAAGATGGAGCAGAGAAGTTGAAGCAAAATAAAGGTATTGTGCGCGTATCATGCGTGCTGCTCTGCTGCGAGCTTGTTCAACTTTGCCAAGCAGCCTGCGCGGTCTGCTTACATGTATCCAAAAAGAAGGTGGATAGATGGGGTGGGTCGAGTCTCTCAACTGCTGATGATATACGAACATGGGAAATGCACATGGATTGTGCGAGTGAGATTTGGGATGGGACTGATTGAGCGGGAGTGGAAGAGTCACAAGTTACAACAGCCGAGAGAATTCAAACCGGACGCTACAAACACGGCAGAGCGACGACGAGAAGATTTGACTTGCAACGAGGGTAACGACACACGAGGAAAGGAGGGACGGTGCAAAGGGACTGGGAATACGAGGCAAGGAGGACCCGCGACGAATGGGTAGAGCAAACATTCAACCTTTTGCCAACGGGATACCGACTTGCGAGTTACCTACCACCTACCTGGGTAGTAGGCAGGAAGCAGGTAGGAAGCAGGTAGGTGGTAGGTATCTAAGCACCTACCTCGGCACATCAAGGACTGGCGGTTGGTTGATGGTGGTCGTGGAACGTAGGACGCAGGACACGGTACGTACTTGCAGTCGGCAGTCACCATGTGCGGCGGTGATTTCGTGGTACGAGACTGTTTACTTTGTGGTTTTGTGCTCCGAGGTTGCTAGCAGCCCAGCCAACTAGTGTGTGCTATTAATACATGAAGACCAACACAAGTTGGGAAGTGACGTGAAGAAAGTGAGGAAGTGAGAAGCGAGGCAGCAGGACATGCACGTGCATGACTGCATTAGCTGCGTCTGCGTCTGCATCATGCAGGGCCTGCGCCTTGCCATAACGTGCGCGTTCTTTTCTTAGCAATAAGCAGTATGGTCAGCAGTCAGCCTGTTCCACACCGCGTGGGAATATGTCCATTGCAGGAGACACATCACAACCAGACCGCCCGTTCTTCTGAGTTTTAACGCGAGGTCCATGACTCCGTTGACGTCATGCCACTCGATTGGAAAAAATAAGCGCCGTTGGCGCCGTTTTGTCTCCCACACCCCTCCCGCCCTTCAAACCTGCCCCCCCCCCCCCCAAGCCTCGCCAATGGTAGCTCGCAGCAACCAGTCACGACTCACCACCACACCGTTCAGGTTGCCGCCCGCCGTCTCATCCGAGCTTCATCAATCAATGCCCGCCTGACCCTCGCTCCATCTCATGCAGCTGCCCATCTATGCACGACGTCCTTATTGCCGGCCAAGATGCCCATCCGTCTGAGAATGCGGCCGCCACCTGGCCCGCGGGACATTAGTCCCATTTCCGCGCGATATGACTTTGATATGCCGGACATTGAGGACTCGGATCCCTTTCGTGTCGTTGTCAAGAAGCTTGACCTGTTGGTGGCCTTTTTTTTTTTTACCTTTGTCCTGTAATAAAACTTCAAGAGGTTCTCGGTATCCCCCCCCGTGGAAACTTTCTTGGTTAGGCCCCGAGTTGAGTTGATTTTGGACCTCAAGCACTGACGGACGGACGGCAACAGGTACTTTTCGGATGTCATTGAGCTGCCCAGTACGTTTGAGCAGTTGAGGACTACAGAGGCGGGCAACTGTATCCGGGTGCTCGTCGACCACTTGAGTGATCATTGCACGCATCCGGCCATTGTGAACGCCTTGCTGTAAGTGATGCTGTGCTTGTAACTCGGGCGTCGGTACTACATTGGTAGTCAGTTACTCACTGGCCACCAAGTGTATGGATATCTCTGTTTGTCGGTGTCTTTTTTATTATCCTTAAAAAAAAAGATAAGTATGCACTCACATTGAACCTTGCTGATCCATCTACACACAGAGCTCTCAAATTTCATTATGCGGCGAGAAACGAGCGCCTGAGTATTAGCGAAACGCGCTCGCACGCTTGTGAGATTACCGCATGGCGTTTTCTGACTCGGCTCTCTGAGAGACAGGCTGTAGAATTCTGTCTGTACGAGATTCCCGTCGAATCGGGCCACGCAGGCCAGTCGGCGGCGGCGCAGGCGTCTCGGCAGGCGACCGATGATCAGGAAGCCGGAGAGAGCTCGCCCTTGCTCCCCACGAGAGAGGACTCATTTGACCACGATCTGAGGACCATGGCGTCTGGTAGTGCAGGAAAGAGGTCCAAACTTCTGAGCTCCCTATCGCGCGTCACCCAGCCACATTCAAGCGACGATGCAAGTCCAGACACGGACCCGACGGTGGCTTTCAAGAGCTTGAATGCGCTGGACATTGCCGCCATAGCCAACGCAAAGCGCTTCCTAAGCCAGCACGTGGTGCAGAAGATCATCACGGGCATCTGGAACGGCGACATTGTGTTTTGGAACACGCTGGCGGTCAACTCGGTCAAGAAGCCGCGATACTACAACCCCCGCACGTCGGATCCGTACTCGCGGCTTCGGGTGCCCAAATATGTCAAGGCGTGGGAGGTGATTTTCTTTGTCGTCTTCTTGGTTCTGTACTATTCCGTCCTCATCACTCGGGACAACACGCGCATTACTGTGGCGGAGATCTTCCTCTTTATATGGATCGCTGCCTTTTTTTACGATGAGCTGAGCGAGTGGATCGATGCCGGGTCCGTTTTCTACGCGACGGATATTTGGAACGTCTTTGATATGATTATGATTATGATTGGCTTCGTGTTTGCGGCGCTGCGTAAGTAGGCACTCGCTTTCTCGCTCTGCATGTTTTGCCTGCCTTTTTTCTTACTAACCTTGTCTGACGCAGGAATCACCGGACTTGTCAGACACAACAACACCTTCAACGAGACTGCGTTCAACGTTTTATCTCTTGAGGCTCTGTTTATGATGCCGAGAATCTGCTCCATCTTGAGTCTGAGTCCGTACTGGGGCACGCTGGTTCCATGCCTCAAGGAAATGGGCAAGGATTTCGTCAAGTTTATGGTGCTCGTCGTCATTGTCTACTTTGGATTTCTGACCACGTTCTCTCTTGTGGGCCGGGATGTCTTTACCTTTGGTCGCATGACGGGTATATTGACCAAGATCTTTTTCGGGTCAAGCTATGTCGGGTTCGACATCATGGACCAGATCGACCCCTTCTTCGGGCCACCGCTCATGATCATCTTCATCACCCTCACGTCCATCCTGTTGCAGGGTTCGCTGACGGGTATGCTGTCCAACAGCTTTTCGCGCGTCATCACGCAGGCGCGGGAAGAGTATCTCTATGTGTACAGTGTGTATGTGCTCGAGGCGTCGACCAGCAACCGGCTTACTCACTTCTACCCGCCCTTTAACCTCATCGCGCTCGTCATCTTCCGGCCGATGCGATTCATCTTTCCCAGCCGCGGCAAGTTCCGTGCCGGACGAATTGTCCTGCTGCGCGCGACGCACATGCCCATCGTTGGCGCCATCCAACTGTACGAGTTTATTATCCGGCGCAAGAAGCACCAAGACGACGACGAGTACGCGGGCTTCCGAGGGCCGCGCGAGTCCAAGAAGAAGCGAGGCCCGTCGGCCATGTACAGGCCCATGTCGGGCCACGGCAGACAGGCGTGGCCGCTCTCGCAAGAGTCCGTCGCGGTCAAGGCTGATGGGAAGAGGCGTCTTGGTGACGACAAACCGGAGGAATCTGCCACTGCTGCTGCTTCTGCTGCTGCGAGTGAGCTGGTAGAGAGCCAGATTGCGGAGCTGCATGTCAAGATTGACCAGTTGACGGCGCTGGTGGTGGCCATGCAGGCTGGGCCGGGAGGCACGTCGTCGCCAATGGGATGAGTCGGGGGTGCATGGAGCGCATGCCGTGGCTGGTTCTGCCAGACGCAGGACTGCCGACGTCGTACCAGCTCGGCACCACGTGCGGGGAGTCGGATCTCGATGCGCATCTGTGAGGGAAACGTCGATATGTAGTGTAATATAAGGGTCCAATAACCGTGACGGCACACAAACCTTTTGTATAACGGGTTTCAACTCGAGAGGGACAGGGCGTCGTAGGACAGGGGCCTAGCAGGGATCCGGAATCGGGGTCAAGCGACGATGTCTACGTGGTGTGTCTTGAGGTTCTGACAGAGTTCCAAGGATTCCAACCAAGATGCCGTGACTGGATGACTGTGATTGTGATGGACTGTGATGGGCTGTGATGGACTGTGATTGGATGAGCTTGTGGATGACATGACTGATGACTTTGACCCACAACTTACGCCTCAAAGTTACCCCTGTCGTGCCGGACCACTATCGCTGTGCAGGCCCCACACATCAGCCCACCAGGTACAACACTGGTTTTTGTCCCTGGAATGCACCTGAGCGTGTGGGCTGTGTGTACATTGTATCTGGCCAGTTAGTCATCAGTCCGGCATCGCATTTCACGGGAGATGCACAAGGGGCGTTAAAAAGGGAACAATTAAAAATTGTAAAAAAAGAAAAGAAAAGAAAAAGATAAGAAGGAAAAAAAAAAAAAAAAAAGAAAAAAAGAAAAGA
>SRPZ01000513.1:0-12008 GCA_018360255.1 Claviceps maximensis
CCCCCCCCCCCCCCCCCCCCCCCCTTCGGACCATGTCACCCTGCGAACATCGTCTGCATACCTTGACGATAGTATATTTGCTACCACGCCTAAGAAAAAGAAAAAAGAGAGAAAAATCATAATGCACAATAACGTAGCATGGTCTAGATTAGTGATAGATAATCACACATCTTCTATAAAAAAAATTAAAAAAAAAAAGCCGCAGCAAATGACCACTTCATTTAACATAAAACGCTTACACAAACACATCATAGCATTCGCCGTCACAGACAACCACATATAGGTAGAGTTAAACTGTCCTTCTAAATATACACAATCATACAATCTCACACCCAAAGGTCCCTTCCAAAAAAAAATCAACCAACTCGAGTCTATTGCTTCAAAATGCATACTCCTCCACGTGCAAGTATATCCCCTGTGCCCCCGTGCCCTTGTGCACCGCTCTCTCGTCGCTCAATCGACTGACGCAATTTCGAGTCCGGGCCACAATCTCCTTGCCTCCGCAGACGACAACTGCAGTCTCGCCCCACGCTTGCTCAACGGGGTGCCGAATGAGAGTCTCAATGTCGGGTCGACTCGTATATTCGCGGATCAAATCGACGGTGGACGCGCTCTGGCGGGAGTCTTCGGACTCGGAATTGCTGCTTCGAGGTTCGTGGCAGTCATCACATCCCATCTTTTCGTACGAACCGTCCGAACTTGCTGGTCCTGACTCGCTGTTGCCAGGGGCGTCCTTGGCATCGTCTCGCGCTTGAACGAGTGGGACGCTCGATTCGCCGTCTGTGGAGGTGCCTGTAATCGCAATATGCAGGGTAACTTCAATGCCTTTTTCTAGAGCGGTTATCGCTGCTTTCTTGGCTCTCTCTACATAGTATTCGATTTCGTTCGCCTTCTTCGCAATTAAAACCACTTCTATCCGGCGCACACAGGTTTTGGTATTCATTTTGACGACATCTTCCAGTATTGGGATCGTAAAGCTGGCGCCTGTCGAAGCACCCAGCAGAATCATGGTTTCATACGCGTTCCAGTTCGTTGTCACGCCAAAAGGGCCAACCACAAATCCAGTCAGAGTCTTGTCGCCGTGTTGAACCGCATGATTCCGGATCCGTCTGGAGAAGCCCTTGTGTGCTCGGATAATGAGCTGCACGCTGTTGCAGCAGCATGTGGCTGCCAGTTGATGGGCGCAGGCAATCGTGTATGGATGCGACTCCAGAAGCCCGAGCCGAGGAATCCAGAGATAGACATGCTGACCTGGGTGCCACTTAAAATGAACATCTTTGATTGTCAGTACAGTTATGGAGTCGCCAACAGCTCGAGCGGATATGTTGTGCCCCAATCGCTTCATGCCTCTGCACGTCGACCGATCGACTTTCCAGCGCGTATTTTGCCAACCCATCAGAATCCATCTTGCTGCCCTATCAAATGCGAGGAACGAGACGGACGTCCACAACATATATTTGGCATTGGCGGGAATGTGATAGCCGAGTAATACTAGCATGGCGACCGAAGAGAGAATATGCTGTATCAACCACATCTCATATATCATCCTTCGGACAGGAACAAACCCAACAACAACGTTCAAGAGCAAGATACCCCAAGCAGCCATGCCGTACTTCACCAAGGGCATAATTTGGAGCTCGTACTCGACAAAGTCGGCCCGCACCCATTCTGTCCAGAAATGCCAGCCGTGAACAGTAGCTGTGACGAACATGGTCCGTGCGACCCATCTGTGCAGCCAGTTTAGCCTCTCGTGGCTGCTTCCAATCAGAAATCCAACGACGTTGAACTTCATGGACAGCAGGAATATGAAAGGAAGTTGCGTGATGGACACCCATGCGTTTCGATATCCGATTCTTTCCCAGTAGTATGCGTCATCCTTAACGGCGTTCCAGGCCATAAAATAAATGATCATCGCCCAATAACATAGAAGGACAAAGATTCTTCCCATCGGAGGTGGAGTGGCCCATCGTAGACCGTGCTGAGAGAAATATAATTGAGGATGGCTTATTTCACGGATGATAGCCGTCGCGGTAGCCCATATTTGACCAATATTGCCATTTGGTCTGGTGGCATGCTCGATGGAGGTCTCTTCGCACGCTTTCAATCTGTCATTTGCAGCGCAAGAAATTCAGCATGTCTGATGCGATGGTTCACTGTCCTTGACTCGAATGTCGCGCACGTACCTTTGTTTCCCAGCACAGAAATTAATCACACGAACCATTGCGAAAGCACCGACAGTGCCAGCGAGGATATACCAGTAATCTCGGGCAAAGGCATAGTTAAAATCCATGCCTAGACCCGAGTCCATGTGCATGTGCTCCATTTTGATGGAGGTTCTGGTTCAGCGTGGGGGGCCAAACGTCGATGATGCCTCGAAAAATAAATAAATGGAAAATAGATGAAGAGATGAATGCCCGAGTGGAGTTGCTGTCGGTTCCTCAAGGAGGTGTGTAGATGTAGGCGCTATCGAATCGCATGTCCAGGTCGCGCTTCCTCGGACAGCTTCGAAGATGACAATCAAGACTCGAGTTGTGATCCAGGAAGTGTCAATGGTCAACGGGGTGTCAAGACTGAGTGATTTGGCCGAAGTGGCCCAGCCACCGTGTACGTGTATACCTGCGAAACTCGCCCTGCGGAACTCGCCCTACTTCAATGACTGGCGGAAAGTGCGTGGTCGAGTGGAAGAACGGCTGGCGGATGAGGCTGCAATCAAAGCACAAGAGGCATGGCAGAAATGAGAGAATCTGCCATCCTCTGTCAAGCAAGACTATCAAATCTTGAAATGCCCGAATGTCACCATGCTGACATAGCCGAACCGACATGAACGACCCATTGGAGCACCTCCCCCCCCCCCCGGCTCGTCTCAAGCTGCAGTTGTCTGTCTCGCTCGGCTCGTGAGTCGTCGACGAGGTTTTGCGCTTATTACTCCGGTCAAAACGCAAACAAACTTGCTCAAACACTCTCACTGCCAAGAAATCGACGGCGCTGATTGGACTGTGGCACGTCCAGCCCCCGGCTCTCAGATCCACACCCCTCGCCATAGCAAGCTGCCCCTCAACACCAACAAGACAATGGGATTCTACATAATTTCCGGGCGACCAGACAGGCATTGGATCATGTTAGCGCTGTGTGACAGTATTAACATTTGAGCGCATTTCCTTCCCGTGCAACCGGCAGCTTGGCTTGGACATGGGATGCGGGATTTGGTAGATCTGTTCCCAACTATCAAGAATCCGCCTGGCATTCGCGATCAGCAGATAAGTCGGTACCTACGGAGTGTTCTCCGTACCTCGAGACGAAGCTGGCACAGACTTCGCGACCGAGCGACGCTTTCCGCTTCCTCTGCTTTTCAGACGCTGTCAATAAACTCCATAAATTGTGGCTCAGCCCTGCAGCTTTCCATTTCTTCTTCTTCTTCCTTCTGCTCGCGGAACTGTGATCTCTTACCCTATTTTCGTCCCATTTGAGCCAGCGCTTTCCCCCTCAGCCTGTCCTTTTCTTGTCGTCCAAGCCTCCACAACAATGAAGTCTCTCACGCTCCTATCCACTCTATGCGGCCTCGCGTCTGCTCATTTCATCGTCAAGTATCCCAAGGGCGCCGTATTCAACGATGACACCGAGAGCCAAGGTCCTTGCGGTGGCTCCCTTCCCGATTTCTCCAAGACCTTGGTCGATTTCCATGTTGGCGGTGACGCGTTGGCAATGAAATTGACCCACCCGCAAGGTGACTGGCTCTTTCGCGTCACGACGGACCAAAAGGCCGAGTCCGGATGGGAGCAAATCTTCCCCATCGTGCAGCAGAGTGGTATGGGTGATTTCTGCGAGCCTGCTGTCACTGTCCCCAGCAAGTACAGCGGCAAGAAGGGCATTCTGAGTATTGTGTCAGCAGCGACAGATGGAATGCTGTACCAGGTGAGGCGAAATAAAATTACCCCGGCATCGCAGCACCGCCGTGACCAAAACACAGCAAAAACACATGACTAATCTGGGTGAACACGGCAGTGCGTAGCTGTAAACTTCGTCGAGGGCAAGGTCAACAGCCCAACGGAGTGCAACAACGGTACCATTAAAGCCTCATTCGTCGACAATGCCATGCTGAGTGCCCTGGTAGGCAGTGGCTCTGCCTCCCCCACGACTGGCCCTTCATCAAGCGCCTCTGGTTCCAAGACGACCTCAACCCCGACCTCGACCCAGACTGGAGCCGCGGCGTCGCTGCAGAGCTGGGCATACACCGGTGCTGGATGGGGAACTGTCATGACTGCCTTGTGCATGGTCACCTTGGGAGGTGCCCTGGTGATCTAATAAACACCTCAATCGTGCATCGCAAAGTCGAAATAGTACGTGAAGGCCAAAATATATATGTACATGTCTTTTGCTCTATATTTAATGTAGCGATCAATGAAGCTTGACTTTACGTGCGCAGGGAAAGAGCCAGCTACGGCGCTCCTTCCCGGTGACAACCTTTGCATCGTCGCCCTTCTGTCAACCCGTCTCGCTCGCGCCGACGACGTGTGGGGTGTGGCTACTTGGCCACTTGTCAATTTCTTCATTTCGAGCGCAACTTTTTGTACTCGTCTTCAGGGCTGCCTTGTCGGTGGCTACCAATGTACCGGTTAGGCACTAGTCATGGCCAAAAATTGACGTCTGCTTGCGTCCAATCTTTCCTTGTTCCGCTGATCCTGACGCTGATACTGCGCGTAGCTCAAAACGCTTCAACCAGACATCAATGGTTGTCTTCTCGTAACAAAGCGACCCTGAAGACTGCCCTGAGGCATCCGACGATGCGATCCGCAGCTTCTCCAACGATGTGCATATTCGCGCGCAACTTGGCGGTGTCAAGACCAATCTACGCGGCGATGCCCCGCCGAAAAAAAGGTTCCCCACATGCTCAAGGACCATAACTCTGGCCCAAGGGAGAGTCGCATGACGAACCCGCCTCTCGACATCAACAAGCACGCGGCGCAAATCAGACGCGATGCTATTTCGGTACCTCGTTTAGTGAACCAAACGACGCGGCTTGCATGACCACGTCAATTGACTTCGACTAGCACGCGAGACTCTGGCTGCGCCGGCGCCTGCCATACGACCTCGCACTCCAAGGAGCAGCCAGAAACTTAGATTGCAGCCTCAGATGGGTCTTTGTTCTTATCATTAGAGCTTGAAGTTCACACTTGGAAAAAAAAAAAAAACTTTGAAAACCGAGTTGTTGGTGGCCGACGTACAGTTTGCGCCACCTCAATTTTTCACAATTTTAGCGATATCAAGCCTTGTTGCTTAAAGGAGCCATTTCTTTCTCGTCTTGGCTTTCAGTCGCTCTTCCTTCGTCTCTTTATTGGCATTATTTCCTCTTTTCCTCTTTGCTAGTTCATGACTCGATATCTCGAGAACCTCTCTTTGCGAAATTTCAAGCATGGCTATTTCTTTTTCCACATTGGTCCGCCGGGTACCGGATTTTATCGTCTCCGATGACAATAGTCAACTGATTGTCGGTGGCATAAGTTTTGCACCGAATTTACACATGTCCAAGGCAGATTTTATTATTCTCTACACGTTGACCGGAATTTCGATTGCCATATTCATTCTCTTTGTCCTTCGAACTAAGCTTGAAGCTCTTATGCCGCAATGGCTCAAGCCGTTCGCAAAGGAAGAAAACCCAAACCCGAACAAGCGCAAATCCTGGACACATTGGACCTCGAGTCTGATCCTAATTTCCCTGGCTGGACTGGTTCTCTCAATCGTGCCAACCTGCTTGAATCCAACAGAGCTTCAAGCCATCCTTCAAGTCGTTCCATGGCTATCAGCAACCCTGATTTCTGCTCTTGACCGACCAACTAGCACACCACAAATCTTGCTGTCGCAATACCTGTTCACATTCTCTGCTGGTATTGGAGCCTACTCGGTGCAGTTTCTCAGCCATCAATCCTATACCCTTGATCCTTTTCAGATTGCCAGGGTCGCACTCGCTTTGGCAGGAATCATCGTCATCGGGAACATGCCACTTCGAGATCCGGCTTGGGATAGAGACGACATTGGCAGTTCAAAGCTCGCTCCTTCGCATCATGTTCGAAGCCCAGAAGACAATCTTACTCTGTTCGGATTCTGGGCCGTGACCTGGGTGTACCCTTTGGCTCGACTATGTCGACAGAGGGAGATAACAGTCGAAGACGTATGGCAATTACCGCTCGATTTCCAGCATACCCGGCTCTACTTGGCGTTTCGTGAGCTTCGCGGAAAATTGCTGCCTTGCTTGATTGAAGCCAATGGATTGGATCTGTTCGTTGCCACGGTTCTTGCTGTCGCCGAAACAGTTGCTGAGGTATCCAACATTCGTCTGACGGCCCGCCTGTACAAGGCTCTTGACAGTAACAACCTCGTCGAGGCTAATTTCTGGTGCGTTGTCATGTTGTGCCTTGACCTTTTCCGTCAAATTTCCAAGACAACATCAAATTGGTACTCGCGTAAAGCATACGAACGATCTCGCGGTGAGACTTTTATCGCGTTGTTCGGGAAACTCCTCACGAGAGCTGTTCCAGGATCAGATGTAACGGAGAAGGTGCCTGGCGAAGACCATGTCGACAATTCCATCAGCAACTCTTCGACAACCGGACTCTCATGGATGAGAAAATTTTGCTGCGCAAGGAGGAACAAAAAGAAAACAGACTCACAACAGACTCCTGCGTCAAATGCTAAAGTGGTCAATCTTGTTCGAGGAGATACGTACGAAATATCTCAGCGCTTCTGGGAGTTTCCCAAGCTGGTCTCACAGCCGATAAAAGTCATAATCACGATCTATTACCTCATAGACATCATGGGCTGGGCATCATGCGTTGGTTTCGGTGTCATGGCTCTCTTCATGACTACCAACTCATTGCTCGTGCGCAAACTCGTTCAGCTAGAAAGGTCAAGGACATCTCACTCTGACAAAAGAGCTCAAGCTGTCGCGCATTTTGTAGAAGCTAGCCGACCACTCAAGCTCAACGGCTGGACATCTTCTTGGAGTGCTAGAATCATGAAATTCCGCGCAAAGGAGATGCTGAAGAGATTGCAAATTGCTCGTGTAGCAGCAGCCGTTGCAACAACCAACATTGCTGGCGGAGCTGCCTATCCACTTGCCAGTATTTGGCTCTTCACTCTTGTCCTCGATCAGGGTCTTCCGAACGATGTCATTTGGCCCTCGCTGGAACTTTTCAGCCAGTTGGAAGTCAGTGTCAAGCAGGCATTTGACCTGATCTCCGCGTATTGGAAAGCCGTCATTCCAGTAGAACGAGTCAACCGATATATGAGCGAGCCCGACCGAGACGAACACTCGGCTGGTACGACAAATACAAGAGACATAGAGTTTCGTGGCGCTTCTTTTGCGTGGCCATCTACTAACCATCTTGTTTTTTCTCTTTTGAACCTCAAATTCAGCAGTGGTCTCACTGTCATTCGTGGCAAGGTTGGGTCTGGAAAGTCTAGTCTGCTGCTAGCGACTTTGAACGAGATGGAGATGCACGGCGGTGACTTGGTCCGACCAGATGAGCCCATTGGATATGCGCAACAGCTACCTTGGCTCCAAAATAAGACAATTCGTGAAAATATCGTCTTCCATCACCGATTCGATCGCACAAGATATCGACAAGTTCTACATGCATGTGCTCTAGGTCCAGATCTCGCAGCTTTCCACGATGGTGACCAGACCAAGTTGGAGGAGGGAGGCATTGGGCTTTCTGGTGGTCAGAAAGCAAGAGTTGCTCTTGCTAGGGCTGTTTATAGTCCATGCCGTATCCTTTTGCTAGACGACCCGTTGGCTCCGCTGGACCACGACACAGCAAGCAAAATTGTGCAAAGATTCCTCGAGGGCCCTCTTGCCAAAGACCGGACAATTGTAATGGTGACTCACAGAGATGACCTGGTCCTTCGTATCGCAAACCAGGTCATCGATATGGACAGTGGCTCCGCGAGGGTTCTCACAAAGGACGAAATTTCAGAGGAGCTTGAACACCCATATCATGCTACACCACAGCAATCAATGATAAAGCAGGCCGAGACGTTCCCCGAGAGCGAAGAGCACGATGCCGAAGACGGAATCTCCGATTTGCGAGAGGCCCCGGAAGAACCGTCAGTAATAGGCAGAGTTTCGCCTTCTGTGTATCTCGGCTATGTCAAGGCCGGCGGGCTGACAACGTGGGTTTTCCTGGCATTGTTCTACGGTATATCTAGGTATTGCAGTATCTCTCGAGCTCAGTTACTCGAAGCTTGGGGAAATGCCACCGCAAAAGACCGGTTAGCTAATGAACCGGACTACTGGGGATTGCCAGATCCGGAACAACACCCGCGAGTCTGGCTGTCTGTCCTCGCTGGCCTTTCTGGTGGATATGTGGCGGCTTTTGGTGTTGCTCAATTACTTTTGGCCAAGATTTCCATCGACGCAGCACAACGACTTTTCCAAAATGCCGTCGACCGCGTAAGTCGGGCTACCTTTCGATACCATGACACAACACCAACTGGGCAGCTTAAGAACCGACTCATTTCTGATATGGGCATGGTAGACGGCGGCATTCTCTCTCCTCTTGAGGGCTTCATGTTCAACTTGATCGCCTTGACTCTCAGTCTCATCGCTATTGCAACACATCAGCCGATGCTGTTGATTGTTCTTGGCGCGGTGTCGATTCTTTTTGTTTATTTTTTTAGAATATACGTTCCAATTTCACGAAGCCTGAGACGCCTCGAGATGAGATACTTGACTCCAATCATTGCCAATATCGGCGTCATGCAGGACGGGCTGGTCACCATTCGTGCTCTACGCGCGGAGGGCCGGTTTCAGGATCGTCACTTGGATGCCGTGGATGATTTTCAAAAACAGGACCATTTCTTCTGGAGCATGGCTTCTTGGCTGGACTTTCGTCTAAGTATTTCCTCTGCCTTTGCGAGAGCCTGTTTGATTCTCTTCATGATCTGGCGCGGCACACCAGCAAGCGCCGTCGGCTTTGTTCTGGCACAGACAACGATTGCGATCGTTGCTGTTCAGCAACTGTGTGAAAAGCTCGCTCAGCTGCAGCTTGATGGAGTATCGCTAGAACGCATCGACATGCTCAACAAGATACCGGAAGAGCCAAGCGGGGACGACGAACCCCCTGAGGAATGGCCACGCCCATCAGACAGCGTGAAATTCGACTCCATGTCTTTCAAGTATGACGAAAGCCTGCCCGCGGTTTTAAACCGGGTGACCTTTGAGATTCCAGGGGGCTCTACCTGTGCTGTGCTGGGAAGAACAGGTTCGGGAAAATCGACAATAGCCAACGCCCTACTCGCCACGGAGACCGCATCGGAGGGTACGGTCAAAATTGGCGGCATGGATCTCGCCCGTGTGAAGCGGACGGTGCTTCGGGATCGAGTGACATTTATTCAACAAGACCCGACATTATTTCCCGGTACTCTGCGCGATAACATTGATCCAGAGGGGAAATTCACCGATGCTCAATGCGAAAATGCCCTTCATTGCGTGCTCGGCACAGAATGGAGTCTCCAGTCAGTCATTGACGCAGGAGGCAAGAATCTCAGTCAAGGACAACGGCAGCTGGTAGGTATCGGACGGGCCGTCTTGCGCAGAAGCGGGCTGGTCATTCTGGACGAAGCAACAGCGTCGATTGACCGGGGCACGGCGGCCACGGCACAGCGGATACTGAGAAAGGAGCTATCGAATAGCACGGTGATAACGATTGCGCACCGTCTCGAGGCCGTTGAAGACGCGGATTGGTGTCTGCGATTGGACAAGGGACAAGTGCTGGAATGCGGACCGGTAAAGAACCTGGCGGGCAAGGCGTCCGAGGAAGGGTAAACCACATATTGGGCATGAAAAACGCAGAATAGAAATGATGATAGCGGGGCTGACATTTACGTGTTTCGTGGCGCCAGTATTGGCTCAGACGATGTAATGAGGACATGCATGGCCTATTTTTGGGAGAGCTCTTGGCGTTTTGTTTTTACCGTTTCCTGTTTTGTTTCTTGTTGAAAGAAGAACATACATTTACTGTTTTTAGAAGTCACGTCGCATCCATCAAGGCCGATAGATTTCCTCCTCTCTCCTCCCCCTTTTTGTTTTGTCGTCTTTTTATATAAAATAGATGAACGGGTTCTCTTCTCCCCCTCTTTTACATTCTTGCGTTCTTATATAAGATAGATGCATGTTTTATCTCTTCTTTCCCCCTTTTTATTTTCGTATCTTTTTATATAGATAAACGGTTTTCTCTTCCTTCCCCTTTTTATGTTCTTCTTTTTATATAAAATAGATAAATATATTTCTCTTCTCCCCTCTTTTTATAAAATAGATGCGTGTTTTATCTCTTCTTTTCCCCTTTTTATTTTCGTTTCTTTTTATATAGATAAACTGTTAGAATTGCTCCCTTACGGAGTAACCTCAGCGCAGCCAAAGATGGATGCATGCAATTCTATTAGCTGCACTAAGGAGGGTATAGGGCAATGCAATAGCCTATAGCCCTACACACATATACCTCTGCCTATAACACTATAGGTAGCTAGATTCTAGATATCTATATATAAGACTTTTAACCTTATTTTTTATGCCTTTTTTTATAGTACTGCTTTAATTTACCCTACCTAGTAAAAACTAACACTAATTAGTAGTTATATTTAGTTATAAACTATAAATTAAACTAGTAATACTAAAGAGATAAGCTTAGAGCATCTCCTTACTTATACTATAGGTAAAAACACCTATTATTATAGAATTTTTACTATTAAGAAAAAGGCACTTTTTATAAAAAGAAGCTTTAAAAAACTAACCTTTATAATTAGTAGGTTCTACTAACTTTTTTATTAGAAAAAGACCTCTTTCTTTATTATTTATTATAATAAAAACTCTTTTTACTTTCTTTTACTTATTTTCTTACCTTCCTAGCTACTTTAAAAGAAGAAAAACCTAAGCTTACTTAACTAAGCTAGTTAACTATTACTATAACTACACTTTTATTATAAAAATACACTTTCTTTATAAAAAATAATACTCCTAAAAAACATAAAAATAAAAACCTATTATATTACTTTTCCTTATTTTTATTACTTCTCTCTTCTTTCTTAGCTATATTTATATAATAAAAACCTTAAAAAGTATAAAAACTTAGAAAAACTACCTAACCTAACCTATTAATAATTATTATAATTACCCTTATATACTGTTGGTATTCCTAAGGATTTGCTAGATATTTATCGATAGGAATACATAGTCTTTATATATAAGATCCGGATTACTAGGCAGGGCTATAATTATTATAAAAGGGTCTGATTTCTATAATAATCTATAGTATCTAATAAGGCTTTTTATAGCTATAAAAGGCCTTATAAAATACCGTTAGAAATGCCGCTTAAGGTGGTAAAAACTCTACATTCTAATTAACTAATTAGATATACTAGATTCCTAAGTTGCCTTACAGTGGAATCTAGTTATTCCTAGTGGTTCTAGGCATTGTTAGTTAGCCTGGATTATATAGCAATTCTAACACTTAGAATTCTCTCTTTTATAGAAAGAGAGGAATTACTTATAATTACTATATATTCCTACATTATACTTATAGCTAAGCATCTAATTAGATAATTAACTATAAGTGTTTTAGTTTAGTCTCTCTATATATTCCTATCTTTTTTCTATCTACTTTACCTACTTTTCTATATAAATTATAGCTTTATTCTTATTAATAAATACCTTAAGGGCCTAATTTAGAGATAATTTTATTATAGTATCTATAATATTATTATTGCTATTAATCTATTTAATCTCTTTAATTTCCCTTCTTTTATATAATTAATATAATACTATAATATTAATTATTAGCCTTTTCTCTTTTATTATACTAAGCTTTATAATATACTTATATAGCAAAAAAGAGTTTATATAAATAATTATTAGTATTAGTAAATTCTATAATTTTTATATAATAGTCTATAGTATTATACTTATTATATAGGTAATATTAGCGCCTTAAACTATACTATATAGCTTAAAGGTAAGA
>SRPZ01000514.1:0-11985 GCA_018360255.1 Claviceps maximensis
ATTTATAGCTATAAACTAATACTAAATATTATATTTTTACTATTTTATTATAAAATTTAAAGTATATTTTCTATACTATAAGTTATATAAAAGCTTTTATTTAGATTTATAGCTAATAAATAACTATAATTACTATATATATATATATATTAATAAAGCTAAGTATAAAGTATATAAAAATAATAATAAACTTATTACTTTTAAGCTTATTACTTTTAAAAATAAACTATTATTTATAATCTTTTATTTTTAATAGGTTATAAGCTTAAAAAAGATCTTTTAATATTAAAGAAATTTACTAAGTTTTATATATATTATTATAAATCTTTATTTATACTAAATATTCTAAAAATTATAAAAAAAAGTTTTTTTCTTATAAAATAAAAAAAATTATAAATAAAGAATTTTTTTTCTATAAAAAAAAGAATTTATAATTTATATTCTTTACTTTATAATATATTATACTATAAATTAAAGAATTTAAAAGCTTTTCTTTTTATAAAAATAAAAAATAATTATAAAAAATTCCTATATTTTATAATATAATAAAAAATTACTTTTTTACTATAAAGACTTATAAACTATATACTTTATAAGTAAATTTACTAAATTCTTAATTTATTAGTAATTTATTTATTATAAATTAGCTATAATAAATACCTAATAATAGTAAGGCTAAAGTATTATATAGAACTTAGAGTTAACCTAAGCTAATTATATAATTTAATAAATTACTAGTAAAAATAATATAATTAATACTATTATATAGTAGCTATAAGCTTTTATTATTACTATAAATTTATAAAAATTAGCTTTAAAGCTAGCTAAAAAGTAAATTTGAAAGCTTATTATAATAAATAATTAACTTACTTTAAAAAGCTTTTCTTTATTAAAATCTTTTAATATCTTTATTATTAAAGATTTTAATAAAAAAGCTAATAGCTTTTTAAAAGCTATTAAGTTAAAGAAACTAAAGAACTTTAATTAATAAAAATAAGCTTTATTTATTTAATTTAGTGCCCTAAAAATACCTTAATTCCTAGAAAATTCTAAAATTAGTAAAAATTTTAGTAACTTAAATTAAGCTATAATTCTTATATTATTAAGAAATAACTATATAAAAGGCTCTTAAAATATTATAGTTTAATAAAGAATTCCCTTAAAAGCCTATAATTTACTTATAAAATAGTATTTTTAAAATATTAAAATATAAAAAGGCTTTTTATATTTTTAGTTTTATACCTTAAATTTTTAAAATTATAAGAGTATTTTAAAGGCTTTTAATATAATATTTAATAATTTACTTACTAAACTAGCTATTTCTAATATTTTAATAATAAAAGTTAACTAAATAAATTAGTATTTATAAGTATTAAAGTTAACTTTTTTTAGTAAGCTAAAAAATAATATTTTTTTATAAGAATTAATAAAGCTTTAAAGGCCTTTCTAAAGATATTAAATTTATAATTCTTTATAATAAATTTATTAAAAAATAAAAAAATACGAGTTTTATAATAATAAAAGCTTTAAATTATAAAGCTATTATTACTAAAAATTTAGTAAATAAGAATTCTAAAGAAAATAAGAATTCTTATTTTAAGAAAAATAAAAAAATAATTCTAAAGAAAATAAGAATAATTTTAATTTTTCTAAGCTTAATTTTAATAAAAAAAATAAGCCTTAAAGAATAAAATTACTTAAAAAGAAAAATAAGTTCTAAAAAAAGCTTTTATATTAGGAAATTTAAATTTAGCTAGTAATATTATAAAACTCTATAATAAAAGTTCTAATACTAATAAAAATAAGAATTTTTCTAATTTTAATACTAAATCTAAGCCTAAAAATAAAATATTTTTTAAAGCCTTTAATTTTAGCTATAAAGTTATAAAAAATACCTTACTTTATAATATAAGTTTTACTATATATTTAGTAAACTTAGCTATATACCTTATAAAAAAGAAGAATCTAAATCTTTTTTTATTAATAAAGAATTTATATACCCTAAAGATTATAAAAATACTAGGTTTTTAGTTTTATATTAATAAAATCTAAATAAATATAGGCCTTATACTTTAAAAAATACTTTATATTTTCTAGGGCTTAATATAAATATAATTAATAGTTTAGAGTATTATATTTTTAGGGGTTATATTAATAAAAATACTCTATTTTTAGCTAATAACTTCTATATTATCCTTTTAAATATAAGAAGAAATAGCTTCTTTTTAAAAATAAAAGAGTAAGAAACCTCTAAATTATATTTAAATTAAATTAATAATAATTACTATTTTTTAGGCTATTTTAGCTATTAAATATAGAGTAAATTATCTTACTTTATAAAAATATAGTTTCTTTTATAAAAGCTTATTTAAGCTAATAAAGTAAAAGAAATTATAGGGGATTTTAGTAACTCTAAGAGCTTAAAATTTAATATAGCTCTTTCTTCTCTAATACTAATAGCCTCTAGCTAAGTACCTTTTATAGCTAAAAAGCTTACTAAAATTAGTAGTAATTTAGCTAATTATAGGCTATTAAATACTACAAAACTTATTACAAAAGCCTTAGATAGCTTAGCTACTAAATAAGCTATTGAAAAATTAATTAATTTATTTATTTATTTGTTACACTAGCCGTCTAAGCAATTTATGCTTAGCTATATCTAGAACCTCTGCTCCTAAATTTTTATTTAGTTAAGGAAAACCTTATTAAGTTACTAATTAGCTAGCTAACTAGCTAATTAGTGAGTTACTTAATAGGATCAAAAACCTTACTAAATACATTTTATTACTGCTTTAAGCCTTGCGTTTCTTCTTATAAAATCTAGTTTTTCTTTAATTACTTTATACCCTATATTCTTATAATAACCCCTCTTATTCTCTACTTTTTATTCTAATTCTATTTATTTTTCTAGTAATTATAGCTATAAACTAGCTCTATAACCTAAGACCTAAGGGGTAGTTCTACTTATTTATGGTATAAATATAGCTAATTTATATTACTTAGTAATTAAGAAAAAGTAAGGGGACTAAACTTACTTTTCCCTACTTACTAAGTACTAATTAGATAAAAAGAGCCCTATTTTAACCTTTTTTTAGCTAATTAAAGTTTAGTCTTTCTTAGTATACTCTATATAATATACTAAGAAAAACTATACTCTATATAGAAATTAAACCTACTACCCCTATAAGGGTTACTACAGTGTATAACTAATGCGCTATAGAGTATTAAAAAATTAATACTTTCTATAAAAAAAGCATTAATAGCTCCCTAAGAGGCCTATAGTTCTTAAGTAACTTAGTAAGGAGCTAAGAAAGAAGGCCTTATAATTTTATAAGGCTTTAAGCTTATAAATAATCTTATAAGAGGCTCTAAGCTCTTAAGTAATAAATCTATAAATTTAGGCCTAAAAAAGTACTTAAAGTTGCTTAAATTAGCTAGAATTTAGTATATTAAATTAAGGTATATTAAGCTTTTTTTACTTAAAAAGACCTTCTTAATAACTAAAGAAATATTTAACTTATTTAAAGTTAAAAATAAAAACTTTAACTATTTAGTATATAATTAAATAAAGATAGTTAAAAAACCCTTTAAAAATCTAATTATAAACCTCTTTAAGGCTTTAAATAAACTAAAGGGAAATATAGTAAAAATAAGCCCTATATTCTATAATAAGTGCTTTATATATCTTATTTTAGTAAATAAAAAAACTTAATATAAATAGTATTTTTTAATACTTAATAAAGAAAAAAATACTATATTTTTTATAATAAAAGAATTTTTTAGATTACTAAAATTTAATTTTAGTACTTACTTTAAGTATTTTTATTTTAATAAAAATAAAGAAATTAATTCTTAAAGCTAGAAATAGCTAGCTAAAAAGAAAATAAAATTTACTATTTTTTTCCTTATATCTATAAGTAAAATAGCTTAATAAAGTACTTTATTTAAGTTATTCTTAATAAACTATAGGCTATTTTATAATAATTAGGTTTATTTCTATATTTATAGAATTTTATAATTTTTATTATTATTAATTTAATTAATTTAACTATAAATTCTACTAAGCTATAAAGCTTAGTATAATTACTTACTTTTAATCTAAAAAATTAAGTATAAAAGCCTAATTTTAATACTTTAATAGCTATTAGCTTATATTATAAAGTCTTAATTCTACTAAAAAAGAGACTTAAAGCTTAAAAACTAGCCTTTAAAATAATACCTAAAAAACTATTAGCTATATTAAAGTTTAAGACTTTTTTAATATATATTTTTTCTAAAAAACTAATTACTAAGATTAGCTTTATAAAAATTATAAAACCTATAAGCTTTATAAATTTAGGCCTTTTTAAGTATTTTATAAGAAATAATTCTTTAAAAAAAAATAAATTTTCTTATTATTATTATTATAATACTCTAGATAGGCTACTAACTAGCCTAATATCTAGTACCTTAGCTACTTAAACTATATAGGAAAAACCCTAGTATAGGGGAGAAAACCTATATATTACTATAGTATTTATACACTAGGGCTACTAAGGCTCTATAGTTAGTATTAATTATAAAAAAAGGTATACTACTAACTAAATATAGCTAATATTACTAAAGAAGTATAGTAATATTTTCCTAGGGTATAAGTAAGAATTATCTAGGCCTAAGTAACTTAGTTAGTTACTATATTACTATTATAAAGGCCCTATAGTTCTAACCTAGGGTTAGGTATAAGGTTTAGCTATAATAACTACTATAGTAACTATATAAACTATTAATAGCTACCTAATAGTTATATAGAGAGAGAGGGGGGGAGAGTATTATAAAAAAGTTATTTCCCTTTAGTAAGAACTTCTTTTTTTTTTTTTTTTTTTATAATCTTTTTATAAATATAAGTATACTCTTAATTCCCTCTCTACTATATTACTATATTAGCTTTAGTTTAATAGTATACTAAAGAATAAATAAAAAATTATAATACCTTAAAAATTACTATAAAAAATAAATAAGTCTTAGGCTAATAAAAAAAGTATAAGTACTACTTCTATACTAATTTAGTACTACTACTAATTTATTAATAGCTTAGTTCTATATATATCTAGCTATATACTCCCTATTTTATTTATATTAAAAATATATATAAGTTATACTATAATACTTAAGGTAAGGAGCTTAGTATAAACTTACCTTAGTTTTACTACTAATTAGTATAGATATTAAGGATTCTTACTATAAGTATACTATAGTAAAAAAGCTATATTATAAGGTAAGTTAAGTCTAAGCTAGTGTTATTATATTAGCTAATTAATATATAGCTATATAATTTATTTACTTACTAAGATAAGGTAAAGAATATTTTTAATTACTAAAATTATAAAGCTATAAAGAAGAATATTAATATAAGTATAATATAAAACTAAGTTAGTATTAGTATAGTGCTAATTTAAAGTAAAAAACTATATATAATACTACTTAAAAGGTAGTAAAGTATAGAATTAATAAAACTCCTAGTATAATTAAAAAAGTAAGTATATTATTATAAGTCTATAGTAGTAATAATATAGAAATATTAGCTATTTAAACTAAAATATTACTATAGCTTATATATATTATAAATACCCTAAAGGAGAATAACTATATTTTATAGGTTACTTATAGTATTACTATAGTATTAGTATAAAATACTAGTAATAGTATAAGTTATAAGTAGTAAAAAGTAAAAGACCTTAATAATAATAATATTAATAAAAAAATAAGGGCTAAGTTAAAAAAAGTAAAGTAAATAGTAAGGTAGTAATAGTATTACTATAGCTATAATATAAAGCTATAAATCTATAGTTTTATTTTTATTATAATAAATTAATTACTTTTAGTGCTTACTTATTATTTATATAACTACTATAACTCTATATTAGTATTAGTATAGCTATTATTCTTATACCCTTTATAATTATTTCTATAATATTCTCTACCTATTTAGTTTTTAATATATAAGCTAGTAAAAACTACTAAAAATAGCTAGTTTTAAGAAACTACTTTATAAGGGCTACTATAGTTTATTTAGAATTAAGTGCTATATAGATATTATAATAGTTCTAAAGTAGAAATAAGCCTATTATAATAAAATAAAAGTAGTTATACTTTTTATATTTAAGGATAATATAGTAAAGGTCTTTATTATTAGCTTAGTACTAGCACTATAGTAAGTTTACTCTAGGGATATTATAATAATAAAGGTAGGAATTTAAGCTAATATACTTAGTATATAACTAGGTAAAAGTATAGGACTTATATTTACTTAGGCCTATATAAAGTTTAATAATCTTAGCTATAATAATAAAATGTAGCTTATACTTAGCTACTATATAATTATAGTAGTTATAATATATATATACTTTAGTTTTATTTTTATATTATTTATCTTTTTATTTTAAAGCTAAAGCTTATATAAATAATTATTTATTTATAGATTTAGGGAGTTAGTTTAAAAATAATATATAGTTAGAGTAGTTATTATACTAAAATAAATATCTATAGTAGCTATATAAGTATTAGTAAAGATAAGCTACTATTACTATATAAGCACTATAAATTCTTTTTACTATTTTATTTAACTTAATTCTCTTATAAAAAGTAAGTAAATAAAAATTAAAATATAGATTAATAAGGGCTATAGCTACTTTAGTCTTAAATAGAGTTTATAGTATAGCCTTAAAAGCATTAGTAATAATATAAAGACTTTTTAATTATTTTATAATAAATACCTTAATAATACTATATACTTACTCTTTAAGGGCTATAAAAGTATAGTATAATTCTATACTATATATAATAATAGTCTAAATAACCTATATATAAAGAAGCCTAGAATTCTAAAGGGAGTAACTCTATATTAATATTACTAGTGCTATAAGGGTAAGGCACTACTACCCTAGCTTTAACTTAACTTACTTTTAGTATACTTATTAGTATAGCTTATAGTATACCTAGACCCTAAGAAAGCATATAAACTAAACTAGCTATACTATAGTAGTATTAAGTTAGACTAAAGTTATAATAGCTATATACTATTTTATAAAGTATATTAGCTTACTTTTTTAAGGGTAAAACTTAAGACTTAACTTTTAAGACTATTCTTAGTAAATACCCTATATTACCTTAAGTTACTACTATATCTCTTTTACTATATAGCTATATATAAGTATATTAGTATTATTAAAGAATTTAAAAATAAGTATAAAGTATACTATAATAAGCTTCTTATATAATAGTATAATATATAAAAAAAAAGAATAGGGAATATAAGTAACCTCTATAGAACCCTTATAGTAATAGGTAAGGCCTTTATTATTTAATTATTAAAAAAAAGGTATACTATATAATTAATAGTAAAAGTATAGGTTTATACTATTATTTAAATAAGTATACTAGCTTTAAGTATAATATAGATAAGTTATTAATAGTAAACTATATTAAAAGTAGCTAATATATTTAGCTAAAGTAATAAAGCAATACTACTATAGTATTATACTATATATATAGCCTTTATAAGTATACTAAGTATAACCTTAGTAAAATAATTTACTTAGTTACTTATTTATATATTTAGTAATATATTTCCTTCTTTAGCTATACTAATAAGCTATATTATTACTATTACTTTAAGTACTTTTTTAACTATACTAAGGAAAGAAATAAGCTACTATACTTCTATATATTATTATTCTTTTAAAGTTCTACTTAATTTATAAAAAATAACTACCTTAGCTTACTAAAATAGGCCTAAATAATAATTAATATAATAATATATATTAAAAAAGTAAGTAAGGGTATTAGCTAGAGGTTTACTATAGGCTTTAAGAAATCTAGTAAAGAGTTTATTAAGGCCTAGTATTTTTTAGCTAAAGAGGCCCTTAATAATACTTTAGATTTTATTAGTATTAAAGTAATTCTTTAGTAAAAATACTATAGTATTAAACTAGTAGGAGATATTATTTAAACTATTATTAATTTAGGCCTAAAATAATAAAAAAAAGCATTTTACTAAAGTAGCTACCTTATTAATATAGCTATAGCTTATAGTTATAATAAGGCCTTTTTCTTTAAAAAAGAATAAAAGATATTACTATTTTAATAGTAATTTACTATAAAGCTAGACCTAGTGCTTAAGTTTCTAAAGATTACTATATTTAGTTATTATAGTATTAAAAGTAACTTACTATATACTCTAGTATTTATTATAAATAACTTAGGCTTAGGTCTTCTTTACCTTAATAGTAATATACTAGTTCTTATTTATATAAAATACTTATTATTAATACTATACTTTTTTTATATTAAAAACTATTTTTTTTATATATTAATTTTACTATAAGTTTTATTTAAAGCTATCTTTAAGCTATCTTAGTATTATAAGCTTTATAGTAATATAAAGTTTACTTATAAGCTATACTATATAATTCTTAATTTTACTTAAAGTACTTAAAGGGATATAAATAGTATTTAGTTAAAATTAGTTTATAGCTTTAATAGTAATAAAATAGTTCTTTATAAATAACTAGTTAAAGTAGGCTATATAGTTAGACTTAGAGCGCTTACTAAAGCTAATATAAATTAGCTATAGTATATAGTTTAACCTTATAATAAAAAGGCTACTTAAAAACTTAATAAGTATATTTATAGTTATTTATATATAGTTAATTATACTACTTTTATAGCCTTATAAATACTAAGTAACTTTACTTTAAGGAGTAATAATACTAAGCTACTATTACTTTATTATTATAAGTAATAAATTACTTTTTACTAAGGTATATCTATATTAATTCTATAGTAAATAATATTAGTTAAAGTCCCTAATAAAAATACTATTTTTCTATATTAATACTACTATAAACTTAGTAAGAGGTATTATTTAGTTAGGTTTATATAAAGAAAAGTAAATAAAGTATATATTAAATCTAATAATACTTACTATATACTAATTAGTACTAAACTAGGTTAACTATAATATAGGTCTATATTAATAGTTAATATATATAGCTATATAGCTACTTTATATTATAAGTTAAAATTTACTAAGACTAAGGTTAGAAGGCTAGCCTTTAAGGAGGCTAGGCTTCTAAATTACTATTATATTAGTTTTAAGCTAGAATTCTAGTGCTATATATATAAAATAGGTTTTCTACTATATATTCTAGTATATAACCTTAATTATATATATTAAATAGTTTATTAAGTTAAGCTTAGTATATTTAATTTTAAAGTAAAAGTAGTATAGTAACTAAGGTATATTTCTATAGCTTTATAGAAATATTATATAAATTTTAATTAAAAGTTTAGAAGTTAGTTTTAAAGGTAACTAATATACTTTTATAATAAAGCCTTTTTAAATAATATATTACTAGCTTTATATTTATAGTTATAGCTATAGCTATTTACTTTATATTATTTATTTATTTTAAAAAAGAAAAGGGTAGTAAATACCTAGGGCTAGCTTAAGTATATAGCTTTTATATAATTTTACTAATTATTAGTAATACTATAGCTTCTTAACTAAGCTAAGTATAACCCTAAGTAGTTAATATAGTATTTTTATACTAAGCCTATAAGGGCTAGGTATAAGAATTCCTTATTTTTATAGTATCTAGCTATATAGTAACTATAGTATAGTACTATATTATAGTATATAGCTATATAGCTAAACTTAAAGTATTTATAGTACTAATAAAGGTAAAAAGTATTATTATATAGCTTAGCTTTAAATATCTTAGCCTTATAAATAATATTAATATAGTATAGCTTATTAGCTATATTAACTCTATTAATACTAATAATTAGGGGTATTTATATAAAGATACTATAGGGCTTTTATACTATAACCTTTATAGAGCTAGTACTATTAGCTATAATAATATTTTAAAGAATAGCTTTAATAGCTTAGTTTTATATATAGTAAATAAAAAAGCCCTTAATAATAATACTAAAGATATAGTAGTTTAGTATTATTTTTAGCCTAAAGGTAGCCTAAACTTAAGTAGTATTTTTAGTATAAGGTTTAGCTATATCTTAAAAGGTAATTATAGTATTACTACTATAAAAATACCTTATAGCTATAGTAATATTAAATTCTATAGCTTAGTTAATAGTATTAATAATTTCTTTAAAAAAGTAGCTTTAAACTACTTTTATAATAATATTACCTTTAACTATAGTTTTATAGTAAACTCTAAGTAGTATTATTATAGTAATAATATAGCTAAAAGTTAAAGTTATAAAGATAGTTTCCTTAGCTATAATAGTAGCCTAGCTTAGTACTAAGCTACTACTAATAAAAAGTGCTTTTTTAATAGTATACTTAACTATTTTTTTAAGGTTTCTTATAGTAATTAGTTTATTAGGTAATAATTAAAAAGAAAGTAAAAAAGAAGATAAAAGTACTAAAGTACTATATTAGCTATATATTTTAGCTATATTATTTATATAAAGAATAACTTACTATACTTTTTTTAATATAGTATTTAAGATTAGTTTAGTTAATTTTTTATATTTAGTTTATAAGTAATTTAGAACTTTATTATATACTATATATAGTATAGATTTAATATAGCTACCTATTATAAAGCCTTCTTAGCTAATAAGTAAGTAATATATACTTTATATAAGGCTATGCTTATTAGTATTAATATTTATTAGTATTACTATATTTACTATACTTATACTCTAGCTATAATATACTATTAAAGTATAGGGTAAATAGATATAATAATTATTTTTCTATAACTTTTAAGTAATTCTTAGTTAATTCTGCGTTGCTATAGCAGTGCGGGCAAATTCGCGAAAAGTTTTTCCTATTTAATCATAAATTTTCTTATAAAAACCCCTTAAAACTCTTTATAAAAAGTAATTTTTTAAAGAAAAAAAGTAACTAAAATTTATTAAATATTAGTTTTTTTAATAAAAATTATTCTATAGCTTATAATTAAATAGTTAATATAAAAACTAGTTAATTTTTAAGCCTTAAGAAGCTAATATAAGCTAATAAAGTTAATATAAATAATATAGCTAAAAATTTACTAAAAGAGATTAAGAAAAATCTAAATATAATAAATATTAATATAATAGCTTTAATAAAAGAAATTTACTATTATTATTATTATAGTACTCTAGATAGGCTGCTAACTAGCCTAATGTCTAGTACTTTAGCTACTTAAACTATATAGGAAAAACCCTAGTATAGGGGGGAAAACCTATATACTACTATAATATTTATATACTAGGGCTACTAAGGCCCTATAGTTAGTATTTATTATAAAAAAAGGTGCATTACTAGCTAAATATAGTTAGTATTATTAGAGAAGTATAGTAATATTTTCTTAGGGTATAAGTAAGGATTATTTAGGCCTAAGTAGCTTAGTTACTATATTACTATTATAAAGGCCTTATAGTCCTAACCTAAGGTTAGTTATAAGGTTTAGCTATAGTAATTACTATAATAGCTATATAAACTATTAATAGCTACCTAATAATTATATAAAGAGAAAGAGAGGGGGAAAAGTATTATAAATAAATTAGTTTTTTTTATTAATAGCATAACCTTTTATCTTTACACTTAATAATAACCCTATAGGCTAGCTAAAAAGATGCTATAACTATAGTAAAATAAAATATATTTACTTTAACCATAATTAACCCTAGAAACCCTACCCTAATAGCTAGGGAAATAATCCTTAGTAGAAGTAGTAGCCCTTACCTTTACTAATTATATATAAGTTTAAACTAGGTAATATTTCTATACTTCTATTATTATTTATAGCTAAACTAATACTAAAACATTAGTAAATCTTAATATTTATACTAAAGTAAATATTATAAATATTAAATATACCTAATAGTAAGGCTTTAATAAAGTTAATATAAGTAGTATTAAACTTAAGGTAATTAGTAACCTAACTATTCTATAATATAGTATATATTATATACCTATTAGTATTACTA
>SRPZ01000515.1:0-11976 GCA_018360255.1 Claviceps maximensis
CCACGGCAGCGCCTTGCGGTCGACTTTGCCCGACGTGCGCACGGGCAGGTCCTCGACGGTGACCAGCATGGGGATCAGCGTCGCCGGCAGCACGCGGCGGAGGATGCCGCGGTCGTTGGCCTGCGGCGGTGCGTTGCGGACGACATAGCCGACGAGCACCTGGTTTCCCGTCTCGCTGCGCCGGATGGCCGTGGCGGCCGCACCCACGCCCGGCAGCGTCATGAGCGCCGCGTCAATCTCCCCGAGCTCGATGCGCCGCCCCCCGAGCTTGATCTGCTCGTCGTTGCGGCCGACGAAGAAGAGGCCCTTTCGTTCCGCGCGGACCAGGTCGCCGCTTCGGTACGCCCGCTCGCCCCCAAAGCATGCTGCCGGCGCAAACTTGACGGCATCCTTTTCGGCATCCAGGTAGCGCGCCATGCCCACGCCGCCAATCACCAGCTCGCCCTCCTGGCCCCATTTGACCGTGTTGCCCTCGGTGTCCACCACGGCGAGCTTCCACCCGGCGAGCGGCAGGCCGATGGCCACCGGCTGTCCGGCCACAAGTGGGGCCGCGCACGCCACCACGGTCGCTTCCGTGGGGCCGTATGTGTTCCACACGGAGCCGACTGTGTCGGCCAACCGCGTGGCTAGCTCGGGCGGGCAGGCTTCTCCACCGAGGATGAGCAGCCGCAGACCGCGCAGGGCCTCGGCGGGCCACATGGCCGCCAGCGTCGGCACCGTCGACACAACCGAGATGCTCTGCGCCGTGAGAAAGGTGCCCAGGTCGGCCCCGGCCTTGACGAGCGCCCGCGGAGCAGGCACCAGGCAGGCACCATACCGCCACGCGAGCCACATCTCCTCGCACGATGCGTCAAACGCGACGGACAGTCCGGCGAGCACCCGATCACCCGGCGCCAGCGGCTTGTCCGTCAAAAAGATTTTCGACTCGGCATCCACAAATGCCGCCGCGCTGCGGTGCGTCACGGCTACTCCCTTGGGCTTGCCCGTCGAGCCAGAGGTAAATATGATCCAGGCATCGTCCTCGAGCCCGGGTTTCCTGTGCTGCCCGTCTCCGAGCGGTGGATTGAAATTCGTGAGCGTGGCATTGTCTGTGAACACGGCCGTGACGTGGGCTTCTTCCCAGACCAGCTTAGCCCGCTCGTCGGGATCATCGACATCGACGGGCACGTACGCGGCGCCTGCCGTCAAGACGGCCAGAATGGAAACGTAGAGCTCTAACGAGCCCGAGGAGACGCGGACGCCGATTCGGTCGCCGGCACCGACACCCGCGGCGCGGAGTTGCTGAACACGGATGGCGATCTGGGCGGCCAGCTCGGCATATGTCACTCGATCTGTGCCATTGTCAATGGCCAAAGCCGTGGGATAGGTCGCCGTGGTGGTTTCTAGGATATCCACGAGGGTGCGTGGGCTGCCGCAGTCGCCGACTGGGTAGAGAGCCAGGTCGTCTTTTGACTGAGGTTGAGTCATGATTACTGAGTTGTGGGAGACCAAACCATCTAGACCCAGTGTATGTGCTTTCTTTCTTTCCTCCTTCCTGTCTTCTCACTTTCTTTCGGGCCCTTGTTCTTTTCTTTCTACCTGCTTTTTATCTCTCTTTTAGCTTTTGTAAAATAGACAGTGGCAATTGTGGTATACTGTGGTCTGCCGCGTCCAGTTCTCCACAAAGTAAAGCAGCCGAAAGACAGTTAAAGAAGGGATGGGAGAAAAATGATGTTAAGCCTGGATTCCGTAGTGGACCAGATGTTGAAGATAACGGGAGAACAAGGTACATAGGCATAAAGTGAAAGACCGCGTATGGACCAAGATAGGGTTTAAAAACACATAGAAGAGGCGGGGAGGGACGAGGGGGGATGGGTAATGGACAGACGAGAGATATATAAAGAGATTACTTACCAAGAGACCTCTACTCCACGTGGTAAAGGCAAGGTTAAAAAAAGAAAGGAGGGTAAAGTAAAATAAAATAAAAAGAGAAACGGGTTTCGACAGAATAATGAAAATGCTTGCGGTGGCGAGCTATAAATCGGAGACACTTGCTTCAACACGAGGTCTTCAGTTAAGAGACAGTTTATTTTCTTCGACTTATCCTTCTTTTCCTTCTTTTCCTTCTTTTCCTTCTTTTTTTTCTTTCCTTTTATGTGGTGTGTTTGTCTCAAGCCACTATATATGGTTTTCCGAGTCCGTGACTCCGTGGCGTTTTGGTATGGGATAGGCTGACTGTGAGTAGACATGCAAGGCAGGGCAAGGCAAGGTAGGGCCAAACAGTAATAATGATGATGAATAATAACAATAATGCTAATGATAATAATGGAAAATGAAATCTGGGCAGTAGGCAACAAATTCCCATCATGGCAAGTATCTTATCCCGAAAAATCCGGGATTCTGAGTGGTGGCCTTCGTATATTCATCGGACGGCATGTGCTTATGCTGACGAATAGTGCCCCCCCCCCCCTTCTGACATCCTCGAAATGAGCATCGCGCTCTCCGTTGATAGATGTCATGCGGATAGAAAGAATGTTTTTTTTTATATATAAAAAAAATAGAAAACAGAAAAAAAGAAGGGGAATCTTTGAGATGCAAGAAACAGGTTGCATGAATAAGAGTCATGCTGATGCTGTAATCGAGGGTTCACAAGTCTCTTACGGATTCTTAGCCATGGATTGTGAAATTTTCCGTCCAACGGGTTACATCGCCCTTGCAAATCTTCTTGATGTAGCATGGTAGAAAGAGGAAATGCCCTGGACGGGGAGAGAGAGAGAGGGGGGGGTGTTCCTTGGTCTTCCTGCGGGCCGTCACAACGGGGCGTTTACGCAGGAAAATGCAGTGCTGAAGAATCGAAGAGAAAGAGAACAAGAGAGCAGTGAAGCAGGACAGCAGGATAGGCGCGTGTATCAGGGGCACAGGCGTGTAAGTGTGTGTGCGTTGTGTAAGCGTGTGCGAGGGATGAGTGTGAGTGTATTGTAAGCGAGAGCATGTGTTGTGTGTATGAGTTGTGTGGCAGCAAGTGCGAGCGTTCTGCGTGTACATGTGCTGTCTGGCCTGCGTTCTGGTGATCCGGTGCATGCTATATGCTGTGTATCCCGTTCAGCCGGTGTGCGTCTGGTACTATACCGGGCGTGCTTGGCGAGCTGCATCGCCGACGCCGTACATGACGGCCTGTACCATGCCCAGACTGACCAAACAAAGCCAACTAAGTACCCATGTACAAAGTACACGATATATCCGGGCTGCTGCTATAAGTGGATATTTTATCAGCCTCGCAGAACTCCCCAGCCGAAAGCGGGTATCGGCACCTGAAAAGCATATCGAGATCAGTTGACCCACGCAACAATTTTGGTTCAAGCCCGGAAGAAGGGGGGGTGGGGGGGGGGGGTGTGAAGGGCAGACAAGCCCGTGGCGTAAATAAACGCGTAGAAATGGTCAGGAACGAGCGCCGCGACCAGCAGTTGCGAAGCCCCAGCTCCGCTGAGTTAATGCGCCTCTCGTTAACCTCGGGGAACGGGAACGAAAACAAAAAAATTTACTAGAAAGTAGAGACGTTTTTCGTGAGTGATACATCTCGCACCTAGAACCCCACCTTTTTTTTTTCATTTGTGTGTGCGTGTGTGTGTACATGCGTGCGTCTGTTGTGTGGGTGCGTAGGTGTGATAAACAGATAGACAGACATTGACTATGACGTGGAAGTAGAGAATTGGCAGGTGGTCATACAATCTACATGACATGTGGCAGCCTCGCTTGGCATTGACCAGAATTGGGGAGGGTGGCCAAGCCACGTCGGTCTTGCTGCGAGAAGCTACATGGAGTCCCGTCGCGTAACTGGAGCTGCTTCGGACACGTACCATTCTCAAATACTCATAGCAGTTCATCGAGCCGAAAACTGGCCGAGACAAGAACCATGATAGCCAGAGTACTGGCCACAGCTACGTATGTGCATACATTCGAGAGACTCCGGGGTGGTGTGCCAGCAGAGAACGCGACAAACTAGTGTGCGCAAAGGTCGACGAAGTTACCAAGATGATTTCCTTGTCGCCTAGTCAGGCATCAGGGGTTTGACCCTGCATTGTGCAAAGGCAGAAGGATGGCGAAAGAGTCCTCAAGGAAGGGGGAGGGAATAGTTGCGCTCAATATGCTCAATGGGCTCCCATTTTCGCATGCAACGTACCTCAATATTGGACAGTAAGACGTGGTGAATCGGCGTGGCCTGGCCTGGGCTGCGTAGGTCCGAACCGAGCGACCAAGTGACTGGCAAATAGAGGTGGATGAGAACCTCGCACAGGAGGAATCATCATGACCAAACATGAAATGACATGACATGACGACGAACAAAGCGACGACGATGTGGACGGTTGCAAAATCAGCCGGAGCCTAGCATTGACGAGATACGCCGTTGACCTGACCAGTAACGGCGGAACAATACAATGTAAGCCGGCCGGCATCTGCGAGAATGAGAGGGAGACGCACTACTGGGTCTTGGCTTCTCACTTTCGGTCTCAGACGGGCTTCGCGGAAATTTTTTGGGCCTGTCAGACGGCATCGGCACCAGCGACCGGGGCTGAACAACCGTGCCGGCCATCAGCCCCCACACACACCCCTCGTGTCTAGTCAAACGTGGAAGCAAGCAAAGAAGGCGGTAAACTGGAGGGGAGGGAACAGGGAATTTGCATGGGCTAAGCAAGGGGGTGAGCCGCACATGGCTGTGGCGACTTGGGAGGTCTCAGGTCCGAGACGATGGCGCCCCATGAGGAATCTTGACGCCGGCATCTGGCGTTCAGGGAGGCGGGACGGGGAACCAGGGGTCCGGGGGGGGGGGGGAGCAACTTGGAAATTGGTCATGCTGTGTAGGTCTTGAGGTGCTTGGGACACGGCACAAAACCGCCAAACGCCCGCCCAGGGCAGATAGGGATCAAAAGATCGCTGGGCGGATCATGAAGCAGCCGCGGACTGGTCAAGATAAAAGTCGTCAAGTCATGCGAACGACCAAGACCAAAGCAAGACAACAAGATGCGCGCGTGCATACATGCATGCATGCATGACTGGGTGATGGAAATCATGAGACGGATGGATTGGGAAAAGAACAAGCGACTTCTCCAAGTTTGGTTGTCGCCAGAGAATGAATTCTAGAGAGTTTCGAATGTGGACGTCGCGAGAGGGATTTGCAAAAGGGATTTGCAAAAGGGATTTGCAAGGCACTGGACCACGTCTGGGCTCGACATGACCTGAAGTGGTGTGATCCTGGACTTCTGAAATCCTGGATCCACCGGCATGACCAAGCATCGTGAGCAGCGCAGCAGGGACTGACAAAAAAAGAAGAAAGTTCCAGCTGAAGCCCTGCCGCCTGCAGCCTGTAGTCCTCCAGCTTGCAGCCGTCATGTAATCAACGTCCATCTGAGGACGAAAAATACCCTGGCAGCTAACTGAGAGCACTTGTTGAATTGGAAAATCGAAACAGCTTGCAAGAGCGGCCGCATTTGCCGCAATTGGACATTGATGACCCTTATTGGCTACCAGCCAGTCGGAGGGCCACGAGTCGCCTGAGCCAGCACACAATACACAGGCAGACACACAATGACCGCATGCCACAACTGCGTCTCATGTTGTTCAGCCCGTCGCCCCGAGGCCCCTCGACGGATGTGCCTAACTTGTCCAAGCATCATTGGACCCCGGAGCTAGTTGCGGGAAGACATTACTTTCTTGAGCGCCAAAGGTTGCGTAAATCCCCGTGGTCCACTAAAAATAGATGTGTGATTAGAGGCGGTCTGGTCACTCACTTCATGTACCAAAAGAGCTGCTCGAACAAATACTACTCACATCGCGCCAGCCCAACTCTCACACCAGCCGACGGCCGCACGAACGACCATCTCCGTTATGAACCTCCTCCTGTGCCTCCTGTTTCCATCTTTGAGCATTGCTGTGTAGCCACCCTGTAGCCTCTCTGTCGGCTTTGGACAGCCGCCGTATGCTCTTTGCCGGGCGTCTGGTTCTCAGTTGCGCCATGGCGTGATTACGAGGCGGGGCCAAAAGCCGGGCCAAGTATCTCCGGCAAAGACAGGTTTAGCTTTCAGCCAGATCGTGTCGGCGGACCGGCAGCGGCTGTGCAGCACTCCCCTTTTCTGACGCTATTCTGGTTCGTCTGGCGCTATCTTGACCATATATCCTATCGCCGTGTGCTTTGTGGTAACCAAGTCCTCGGGTCCATTGTCGCCGGCCGGTACCTGGGCAGGTGTGGCGGGCAGGCCGAGATGGGCCACGGCGGAAATTAGCCTTGATTGATTTTATTCTTCAACAGAAAACGCTTTGCCTCGTGGGAAAAGCGTAAAGAGGTGGGGGAAAGGCAGGTCACCAAATGTAGCTTCGGATTTAACTGCTTCCCTTCCAGAGCCTAGTGCCCAGTCTTTTTCCTGATATCGACGTCAGCCACTCCCGCTCCCAACACGGTTCCCCAACACGGGTTGGTTCAGCCACTGATGGGTTTGATTCTTCATCAGTGCCCATGTGCTGGCATATTGCTGCGGTACGTTGTCACGCGCGATGCTTGTGAGAAGAAGTAGGTAGTGCACCAAGCAACTGGCCATGTCTTCTCAGAGTCACTGATCCGTCACGGGTCGTCACTACAACCGCCAAGGTTGAGATGGGTTCCTGCAAGATGTTGACACTGCGACTCACCGGCCGAGACACAGTATGCCAGCAAACGAACCACTACGTGAGGTACTTGGTGAGACAGGATGCGAACATCTCAGCACGGCATCTTTGACTCACCACAAAGAAAACAAGAGATTGAGATTGGTGAGAGTTGGCTCAACGGTAATAGCCAGAGATGTCTTGCCCTACCTGAGTATTCTTGTACCACCACAGTCTCCAGGATTTTCTGCCCTCGTGTTGCCTTCTTTTTTTCGGTGCGATTGCCAATTCAGGCGCCTGTCCCGTCATCGCATGCATGCGCACCTGCTTTGCTCCTTGGCTTGCGCGTCCTCCCATCTTGTTTTGTTTCTGGGACTGTTGGAAGTTGATCCATGAAATCTTTTTATTCAAAAAAAAAAAAAAAAAAAAAAAAAGTTCCCTACTTTTCTTCCCTTTCTTCTTCTTCTTCTAATTCTTGGTTTCGGGCCGTCTGTCTCACGTCCTTGCCGTTGCTGTCTGCAAATCAGGTTCTAGACATACCGAAAAAAAAAGGGCAGCGGAAGAAACACCGTACGTTAATAGACTGGAGGTTCCTTGGCTGGACAGGTGGATTTCATGCATGGTTGGGACAGCACCAATCGTCCTGGCTGGGCACGGCTTTCAGCTGAAGCTCTATGTACCTGTGTGCGTAGGTAGGTACATACACGTAGTGGAGATACGCCACCACGGGCAATACGGACAGAGAGAAATGGTGGAATAGTGACTGCGACTGTGGTGGAGATGGCGTCGTCAGTCCAGCTCCGCATTGTGTATTCAACGTTGGTATGTATGGTTTTGGCTTTGGTTGTGGTTGGTTTGTTGGTTTGGTTTCGTCTCGGACCACTTCTCCTGCCACCCTCACCTCGATACGGCCTCAGCCTGGTGGGCACGTGATCCGGCCACAACTTGGCACACTCCATTCACCATCACACGCCAGTGTCTGGTTTGCCGCTTTCCATCCTCTATTCAATGAACACATCCATGATCCGACTGCCGCTCCTTCTCTGACGCGCATGTCTTGTCATCGACCAAGGTGACGTGCGACAATCCATGTGAGGGCACCAAGGAGCCGTTGACGATACTTCTGAGCTGGCCAATCCCGTGCCCGGCCTGACAAACGGTAAATATGCAGTTTCCTCGCCGACCTGGGCACTTTGAAGCCACAAATTTCGCGACCCGCAAAGCGAACGCCCAGAAAATCCAACACCCCCCCCCCCCCCCCCCCCCCCCCACCTTCGCTTCGCTCCCCTTGCTCTTCTTTTGACGTTGACATCTTGTCGGGAAAAGCGGAGGCCCCATGAACATCAGCTTGAGTCGCTGTCGTGCTCTTATTGACCCTTGACCTCCGAATCTGATTACAAACAACTGCAACACGGGGCGACAAGATATTACAATTACAGCATAGATTTCGCGCAGGAGGAAACAAATTCCAATACATTAAGAGAAGAGCAAAGAAGAGAAAGTCAGAGATGCAGAGAGAAGGAGTGAAGTTTTCTTCGTCTCGTTGACTAGCTGTATGTAGCTTTTGTGAGCAGATTCAACGAACAAGGGCAACGGGAGCTAACAGCCCGGCACATTAGGAATCCCGTCTTGATGAAAATCAGAGATTATTCTCAAAATAGAGCATCAGCTAACCCCACGGCAAATTGAGACATTCGCTTGCACCCGAGAAACACGAAGGGCTTGATCGGTACGAGTCCTGACGCTGGCACCACATTACGTGAGTCGAACCCGATGGCCGCTTTACTTGGCGCCATTTTCTTTTCTGTCTCTTTCATTTTTCCTCTTCCCTTCCCTTGAGGTAGTATTTGAAGGGTAAGGATTTGCGACTTGGGTAATCTGTAACACGCAACCCTTCTTGCAACTCAGCCTGTCGCCGTTTCAAAAATCAGCTTTTCGCCATGAATATTACTACCGACACTTCGGCCCGTCGCCCGCGAGCTATGGTCTATCGAGGCCCAGCTGGCCATGGCGACCTGTCAAAGGCAGTAGCGCAGCTTCTCGAGTCATCGCCACGCCATTTCGAGGTGCATTATGCAGGCCCAAAGGAAGCTGTTGATGTGACGAGAGAGAGTTTGGCCTCTGTGGACCTGTATGCTCAACCCGGTGGCCCCGGTACGTCAATTTTTCGCTTCGTATTCATCTTTGAAGCAGTATCTTCAGCAGGCGAGGTCTTGTTTCACCTTGTTGTCTCTTTGTGTGTATCATCTTCAATCAAAATCTGCTTTTGTGGGTGTGTCTCATATGTAACATGGTTTCTTTAAATGTCTTGTTTGTGTGCGTTCGCTCTGTAAGTTGTCGCGTTGATCGTGGTCTTGCTATTATCCTAGCAAAAGCTCGGGCACCACATCGGCCCACTTTGCAGACCCCTTCCAAGAAGGATCCTTGCAGACGAGATGCATGGGTTCAACTATTTTTTCGTTACTACCTACCAAGCTTTCTTCCTGTTGAGCTTACGCACTAACGTGGACTCGTTCTGTTTGCCATTCTAGACCTTAAGTATGCTTGGGCGCAGACCAAAGCCTATGCGCCTGCCATTCGAGAGTTTGTGTCTCGTGGTGGTCGTTATCTTGGATTCTGCCTTGGGGCATATCTAGCTGGTCACTCGCCCGGTTTCGGACTTCTCCCTCGTGGAGTCGATACAGACTCGGAATGTGACCAAAAGGGCGCTCAAGTGAAGCACGATAAAGACACCATCATTCAGGTTGATTGGAACTTTTCGACCGGGCCCAATGCGGGCAAAATCTTGCAAGATCAATGGGTCTTCTTCCAGGAAGGAGCTGTGATCAAGGAGTTCCCCGACACGAATGAATCCATTGTTCTCGCTCGTTATTCCAAGAGCGGCCGAGTGGCTTCGTCCTTGAACAAGTACGGAGAGGGTTGGGTCGGTCTCATTGGGCCCCACCCGGAAGCCACGGAAGACTGGTGTAAGTCTTTTTCATTTCGTTTTTCCTCTCTTACTGCTGGCGGTGCTGGCTTTGCAATAGGACGAAGACTACTGACAAAACTTTGTTCCAAACTCATGTAGTCAGCTCCTACAACATCAACAGCCCTCACGGGTTGAGATTCGAAATTGGGCATGACCTCATCGAGGCCACCATGACAGGAGGATGCAACGTGACCAAGTGTCATTGTGACGACTGGCCCGCCAGTACACACCATACCAAGAAATCGCGAAATCCATTGGGAAAGTTTTTTGGAAGGGATTAGCTCACTGCTCAACTTGAAGAGCTGTGTTCTTTTTATGACAAAACAATTCCTCTTCTTCATTCGTTTATTCTCTTTGTTTTCCTATTGCGATTGATAGCTCAGTTACTAGGCAGAAAGTTCTCTCGTTTTCTATTTTTGTCTGGTTTTATTTCTTTTCGTCTTTTTTTCTTTTCTCTTTTTCTTCTTACGAAAAATGGAACGATATGTCTTTGCTGCTCGTGCCACGTACAACAACTGTGAAAAAAAAATCCACAAGTAACTCCTCCATCGACATTGCCATTTCATTGTTTCACAAGATTCTGACGAAAGCACAGTCAATGGCTTTAGCATGGCAATGACTTGGCAGGCTTAGCTCACAAGCCCCTCGCCCCCGAGCCAAGTCCCTTGACCTGTAATACGTTACCTCAGATGTTGCAGCCCAGTCAAACATGTGCCAAGCTTCCCAATTCTTATTTTTTTATTTTATTTTACTGCTCATCTGTTCTCTCCTTCAGTTCTGTGTTCTTTCTCTGAACCTGCTGACCTGCACGCCCTCTTCTTGAATTTTCTGACGGGAAAAAATATGCTTGTATCATTCTTCTGCTTCTGGCTCATAGCGAATGTGAATCAAGTATGCATCATCACGTGCGATACTCGACATGTTGTTTTGCGCATGTCGTGGCCTACGGGTCTGCGTACTGATGAATCTTGAGCGCATCACGAGTTTTACGGATTCACGTGGATCCGTATGCATCAGAAGATGACAGCTCAATCAAAAAGCGAAAATCTTCAACAATCGTGGAACAAGTGTGATCAGCATTGCATCAACACTACACCATGCACAGATGCAGTGATCCAAAGGGAGAAGGTAAATAAAGAAAAAAAAAGATTAAATCCAAAAGGGACCAAAAATATACATTGACACCCCGATCGCTCCGGTGATCTCATGTTTCCGCGTAAATCCACTGAGGCAGAACTGCCTTCTTTCCCCTTTTCGCCACAACATGCTGTGTGTCACGTTGTACGAGCGCGTGCGCGCGACCCTACCATGTGCATTTGTGATGTGTTCGGCGTAATTTGTTCCCCGTCGGCCGTACAGACATGTTCATGTACTTTCTGTATGCATATTTCAGTTCGGCTTGGTCATTCTCCTGATGCCACCTGACCGGCATCACCAAGATAAGATGGTTTACCTTGACGCGTGGACATAAGGTGGTACGTATATACATGTGCACCGTATATGTGCATGAAACCCTTGGATTTGGGGGCTGCTGCCGAAGCAATCATCTCGCGAAGCGGCATTAAGAAAAGGAAACTTTATGGTTCCTCTTTTGTTAGCTCGGCACCTAGGTTTACATCCATCTCCAATCCATGAAGGAATCTTGGAAGTATTGTGATTCATAGGCTATTCTGTATGTCGAGAAATAAGTTACTATGCCGTGTGTTAATGAATCACTTCTTTCTAATAGTAGTGTATAAATCTAATGTTTATTTTAAAGCAGACTTTTACTAATTTCTTAATATATTCGTTATTTTCCAATAGTATTCCAGAGTTATGATACTTTTTTTTTTCCTTCCAACTCTCTTCCACACACCGAGACTCGGACTTCTTGTGCGACGAGGGCGCCGAGCTATTTAAAAGAGAGGTCCCCTGTAAACACCCCCTCCAAGGGCCTCCAAGGGCCTCCAAGGGCCTCCAAGGGGGAAAGAAATTAAACCAAGACAGACCTATGCGCCCGGGTTGTTTTGCTTGTGACTACGGGCCGCCCTTTGTAAGCTTACAAACCATGAACCATGAATCATAAATGCCTGCCTCTCCCCTGCCTGCATGGGACCCTTCTGTTCCGGAAGGAAAGCCAAGCGCATATACATACGCACAAGCACAACGCAAGAAACTGGGGATAGCGCGGCCCTTGGCGCGAGGTTGCATCCCGCATGGAAGCCATCTGTTCTAACTCCGCAAAACACCGAAGCAACACACGTCGGAGAATGAAAGAAATGTCTGTCCGACATACGGAGTCGTTCTTTATGATGACGACCAGGGTCGAACTCGCGTGCCCGCCCACTCTTCACCCCTCCTATTGCCGCCTCATTAGATTGATTGACAGACAGTAATCTCACCCCCCCCCCCCC
>SRPZ01000516.1:0-11826 GCA_018360255.1 Claviceps maximensis
GACTTTTATTATAACTTATATTAATAATTATTTACTAATAGAAAAAGATTTAGTATATATAAATAAGCTAAAATAAGATTTATATAAAGCCTACTCTATAAAAGATAGGGGCTCTATAGAATTTTTCCTAGGGGTTTAAATTATAAGAGATTAAAATAATCTAATTCTTAAAATATATTAAAAATAATATATTTAAGAGGCATTATCTTATTTTAAGCTAAATAATTATAAATCTATTAGAATTTCTATATAGCCTAGATACTTAAAAATATAGCTTACTAAGAAATTAAAAGCTAAGCAAATTAAGGAATATTAAAGCATTATTAGCACTATAATATACCTAATATTACTTACTAGACCTAATATTACTTTTACACTATAGTGGCTATTAATAGCACTTATAAGCCTATATTTAGAGCACTTAAACACTGCTAAAAACCTACTAAAATACCTATTAAGTATATAGAATTTAGTTATTTATTATAAAGGAAATCCTAATAATAATAGTAAGAAAAATACTACTAGCTCTAGCTTAGTTAGATTCTATAATAGTAATTTTATAAATAATAAAGCCTTTTTAAAATCTACCTATACTTATTTCTTTAAGCTAGCTAGAGGCCTTATAAGCTAGAAATTAAAGAAAGCTAGCACTATAGCTTTATTAACTATAGAAGCTAAGTCTAATATAATTTATAAGACTTTTAGAGAGCTATAGTGGCTTTAAGGGATATTTAAGGAGCTAAAATGCCCTATAAAACCCCCTATATAAATATTTTATAATAACTAGGGTGCTATAAAGATAGCCTATAATCTAGTACTTTATAGCTATACTAAGCATACCCTTCTAAAATTCTATTATAATTAATAATAGGTCTTAGCTAAGCTAGCTAAGATAGTATACCTAGATACTAAAAAGATACTAGCTAATAGGCTAACTAAGCCCCTAACTAGCCCCCTATATATAATATTCCTAGATTTTATAGGCCAAAAACCCCTATAATTATAGGGCACCTCCCCTATAAATTTACTTATAAAATTAGCCTAGTTAATAGCTAAAAACAATAAAAATAATTTAAAATTAAAAACAATTACTAAAATAAGAAGAAATACACTCTTTATATTTAATAAGCAATTAGTAACTAAATTACTATACTTTACTATAGTAAATATAATTATTCTAGAGCCCTAAAGCAGGGCTTCCTAAATTTATTATCTATTTCTATTTATGAATTTTCCTAGATTTTATACCGATTTTTCTTTCTTTTAATTCGCCCTTTTCTTTAACCTTTTATAATTACTAGCTATAATACTTCTTTAAAGGGGGTATTAAAAATAATAGCATCTTTAGGGGTCTTCCCTAGTTATTAGTGCCCTATTATAGGCCCCTAATATAGGGCCTTATAGGGGAAGTTAGCCTAAGGTAACTTAGCTATATTACGCATATATATATACTACTAACTTCCTAGTCTACAATTAGTTAGCGGATCTAATAGCTATAAGGACCCACTTTTCTTAGATTATCTAATTAAATAACCCTTATTCTAGTATATATAATAGCTATTAGCTTAGCTTAATAGCTATATATAATAACTTTTATAGAATTAGATTCTAACTATATTTTTAAGCATAACTAGAAGAGTTATATACTATAGAATTAGAAAGTAAATATAAGGAAAGAAGGCTGCTTATATTAGCTAATCTAGCTACTCTATAACTAGCTTTAAGGCTAATTTATAGGATAACTAGGGATTTATAAAAAGTCTTATAACTAGATTCTTAGTTACTAGAATTAGGGCTTTTAAATAGTATATTTAGATTATTTTTAATTTTTTAGGTAGTATATAGTATTTTAGAAAAGGAACTAAAAAACATATATATTAGTACCTTATTTATATAGCTATAAGTTTATTTTTTTATTTTTCTATATAAATAAATTATATAAAAAATAAAAAGTAGCTTATAAGCCCCCTCTTATAACCTAAATCTACTAATAAAGTTAGTAAGTATATAAGAAAAGAAAGAAGATTCCCCCTTATAAGTACCCTAACTATAATAAATTATTAGAATAGCTTATAGCTACCTATAGCTATAAACTAGTACTAAATATTATATTTTTACTATCTTATTATAAAATTTAGAGTGTATTTTCTATACTATAAGTTATATAAAAGCTTCTATCTAAATTTATAGCTAGTAAGTAACTATAGCTACTATATATATATCTTAGTAAAGCTAAGCGTAGGGCGCGTAGAAATAATAGTGGACCTGCTGCTTCTAAGCCCACTACCCTTAGAAGCAGACCGCTGTTTATAATCCCTAATTTCTAATAGTATTATTTAAATAGAATATACTATTAGTATTAATATTTATTAGGTATATCTTTAAACTAGCTTTATATATAAACGTTTTTATAATTAGGTTCTCTTATAACCTATAATTAATTAGGGCTAGTAATAAAGGTTTTTTTAAGTCTTTAAGTTAAACTTATAAATAAGGAAGGTTCTATAGGTAGCCTATTACTATATATAAATAAACTACTTTATAAATTCTTTTCCTTTCTTTAGGCTTTTAATTAATTTATACTAAGTTAGAATAAATATAATTAAATAAATCATAGCTTAATTAAAGTAAGTTTATATAAAGAGTTACTATTTTTAGTCTTTTTTATAGTTATTTCTATAAAGTATTATTAACTTTAACTATAAATTCTCTAACCTATTATATATTAAGTTTATTAGTATTTTTTTCTTATTTTTTTCTATAAGTTTAGTTATAGTTTTAATAACTTAACTTATTATTCTCTAATTAAATAATCTAGGTATTTTCTAATATTAGTACTTTTAAGGCTAAATTAATTTAGCTAACCTAAATAACTTATTATAGTAAAATATCTCTTTAATCCCTTTAGTATAGGTAAAATACTTATTAGTAGCTAATTTAGCTAGTAATAAAAAAAGCTTAAAAAGATTATATAGGCTTATACCTACCTTTTTACTAAAGACCTTCTTATATAATTAAGTAATAAAGTAGTTTTATAGTAACCCTTTTCTATAATTTATAATACTAAATTTTTCTTTCTAAGATTATTTTATAGTAGTAGCTTAGAATTATTTATTAACTAAGGGTTTATTTAGAATCTCTTTAACCTATACTCTCTTTAGTATATTAATATTAATAGCTATATTTATTATAGGGAATTCTTTAACTCTTTTTAAGGTTATTACCTTAGTTTTAAGCTATAGCTCTTTTATTAATACCTTAGTAAGTATAGGTTACTACTATTTAGGCCTATAAAATAAAGGGTTTAATTATTTAGTAATATTAGTAAAGACCCTTTTTTTATTAATTTATATAGTTTAGTAATTTATAAAAATATTCTTATAGTTCTATACTTATTCTATAAAATAATTAATAATATAGTCTCTAAAATATTTAACCTAGAAAATAGCTAGTTAATAAATATAACTTTTAATACTAAGAAATAAATTATAAAGTATAGAAAGAACTTAGTACTTTAGTAAATTATCTCTAATTATAAGAATTTAAGCTTAAGAGTTATATTATATAAACCTATTATTATTATTATTATTATAGTACTCTAGATAGGCTGCTAACTAGCCTAATTTCTAGTACCTTAGCTACTAAAACTATATAGAAAAAACCCTAGTATAGAGAGGAAAACTTATATATTACTATAATATCTATATACTAAAGCTACTAAGGCCTTATAGTTAGTATTTATTATAAAAAAAGGTATACTATTAGCTAAATATAGCTAGTATTACTAAAGAAGTATAGTAATATTTTCTTAGAGTATAAGTAAGAATTATCTAGGCTTAAGTAGCTTAATTAGTTACTATATTACTATTATAAAGGCCTTATAGTCCTAACTTAAAGCTAGTTATAAAGTTTAGCTATAGTAACTATTATAGTAGCTATATAGACTATTAATAGCTACTTAGTAATTATATAAAGAGAGAGAGAGAAAGGGAAAAGTATTATAAAAAGGTTATTTTTTCTTAATAAAAACCTCTTTTCTTTCTTCTTCTTTATAACCTTTTTATAAATATAAGTATACCCCTAATTTCTTTCTTACTATATTATTATATTAGCTTTAGTTTAATAATATACTAAAAAATAAATAAGAAAAATTATAATACTATAAAAATTACTATAAAAAATAAATAAATCTTAGGCTAATAAAAAAGATATAAGTATTACTTTTATACTAATTTAGTACTATTATTAATTTATTAATAGCTAAATTCTATATATACCTAGCTATATATTTCTTACTTTATTTATACTAAGAATATATATAAATTATATTATAATACTTAAAGTAAAAAGCTTAGTATAAACTTACTATAGTTTTATTATTAACTAGTATAGATATTAAAGGCTTTTACTATTAGTATACTATAGCTAAGAAGCTATATTATAAAGTAAGTTAAATTTAAGCTAATATTACTATAATAGCTAATTAGTATATTATTATATAATTTATTTACTTATTAAAATAAAGTAAAAAGTATTTTTAACTACTAAAATTATAAAGCTATAGAGAAAAATATTAATATAAGTATAATATAGAACTAAGTTAGTATTAATATAGTACTAATTTAAAGTAAAAAACTATATATAATATTACTTAAAAGGTAGTAAAGTATAAAATTAATAAAACCCCTAATATAATTAAAAAAGTAAGTATATTATTATAGGTTTATAGTAGTAGTAATATAAAGATATTAGCTATTTAAACTAAAATACTATTATAGCTTATATATATTATAAATACCTTAAAGAAAATAACTATATTTTATAAGTTACTTATAAATTTATTATAGTATTAATATAAAATATTAGTAGTAATATAAGTTATAAGTAATAAAGAATAAAAAAACTTAATAATAATAATATTAATAAAAAGGTAAAGGCTAAGTTAGAGAAGGTAAAGTAAATAATAAAGTAATAATAATATTATTATAGCTATAATATAAAGCTATAGATTTATAGTTTTATTTTTACTATAATAAATTAATTACTTTTAATACTTAATTATTATTTATATAATTATTATAGCTCTATATTAATACTAATATAGCTATTATTTTTATACCTTATATAATTATTCTTATAATATTCTCTATTTATTTAGTTTTTAGTATATAGGCTAGTAAAAACTACTAAAAATAATTAGTTTTAAAAAACTATTTTATAAAGATTACTATAAATTATTTAAAATTAAGTATTATATAAATATTATAGTAGTTCTAAAGTAAAAATAGGCTTATTATAATAAAATAAAAGTAATTATACTTTTTATATTTAAGGATAATATAGTAGTAGTTTTTATTATTAGCTTAATACTAGTATTATAATAAGTTTACTTTAGAAATATTATAGTAATAAAGATAAGAATTTAGGCTAATATACTTAGTATATAACTAAGTAAAAGTAAAGAACTTATACTTACTTAAGCTTATATAGAGTTTAATAAGCTTAGCTATAGTAATAAAATTTAGTTTATACTTAGCTACTATATAATTATAATAATTATAATATATATATACCTTAGTTTTATTTTTATACTATTTATTTTTTTATTTTAAGGCTAGGGCTTATATAAATAATTATTTATTTAGGGATTTAAAGAATTAGTTTAGAAAGAATATATAATTAAAGTAATTATTATATTAAGATAGGTATTTATAATAGCTATATAAATACTAATAAAAATAAGCTATTATTATTATATAAGTATTATAAATTCTCTTTATTATTTTATTTAACTTAATTTTTTATAAAAAATACGTAAATAAAAATTAAGATATAGGTTAATAAAGGCTATAGCTACTTTAGTTTTAAGTAAGGTTTATAGTATAGCCTTAAAGGCACTAATAATAATATAAAGACTCTTTAACTATTTTATAATAAATACTTTAATAATACTATATACTTACCCTTTAAAAGCTATAGAAATATAATATAATTCTATACTATATATAATAATAGTCTAAATAATCTATATATAAAGAAGCCTAAAGTTTTAAAGAGAGTAACTCTATATTAATATTACTAATATTATAAAAATAAGGTATTATTACTTTAGCTTTAACTTAACCTACTTTTAGTATACTTATTAGTATAGCTTATAGTATACTTAAACTCTAAGAAAGTATATAAACTAAACTAGCTATATTATAATAATACTAAGTTAAACTAAGATTATAATAGCTATATACTATTTTATAAAGTATATTAGCTTATTTTTCTAAGAGTAAAACTTAAAACTTAACTTTTAAAACTATTTTTAATAAATATTTTATATTATTTTAAATTATTATTATATCTTTATTACTATATAGCTATATATAAGTATATTAGTATTATTAAAGAATTTAAGTATAAGTATAAAGTATACTATAATAAGCTTCTTATATAAAGATATAATATAAAAAAGGAAAAATATAAGAAATATAAATAATCTCTATAAACCTTTTATAGTAATAAATAAGGCCTTTATTATATAATTTTTAAAAAAAAGGTATATTATATAATTAGTAATAAAGGTATAGATTTATACTATTATTTAAATAAGTATACTAGCTTTAAATAAAATATAAATAAGTTATTAGTAATAAACTATATTAAAAGTAGCTAATATATTTAGCTATAGTAATAAAGTAATACTACTATAGTGCTATACTATATATATAGCCTTTATAAGTATACTAAATATAGTTTTAATAAAATAATTTACTTAGTTATTTATTTATATATTTAGTAATATATTTCCTTTTTTAACTATATTAATAAACTACATTATTATTATTACTTTAAGTACTTTTTTAACTATATTAAGAAAAGAAATAAGCTACTATACTTCTATATATTATTATTTTTTTAGAGTTTTACTTAGTTTATAAAAAATAACTACCTTAGCTTATTAAAATAAGCCTAAGTAATAACTAATATAATAATATATATTAAAAAAGTAAGTAAAGATATTAGCTAAAGGTTTATTATAAGCTTTAAAGAATTTAGTAAGAAGTTTATTAAAGCTTAGTATTTTTTAGCTAAAAAGGCCCTTAATAATACTTTAAATTTTATTAGTATTAAAGTAGTTTTTTAGTAAAAATACTATAGTATTAAGCTAGTAAAAAATATTATTTAAAATATTATTAATTTAGGCCTAAAATAATAGAAAAAAGTATTTTACTAAGATAGCTACTTTATTAGTATAGCTATAGCTTATAGTTATAATAAGGCCTTTTTCTTTTAAAAGAGATAAAATATATTATTATTTTAATAGTAATTTACTATAAAGCTAAGCCTAGTACTTAAGTTTTTAAAGGTTACTATATTTAGTTATAATAATATTAAAAATAGCTTACTATATACTTTAGTATTTATTATAAATAACTTAGGCTTAGGTTTTCTCTATCTTAGTAATAATATATTAGTTCTTATTTATATAAAATACTTATTATTAATACTATACTTTTTTACTTTAAGAACTACTTCTTTTATATATTAATTTTATTATAGGTTTTACTTAGAGCTACCCCTAGGCTATCTTAATACTATAAGCTTTATAATAGTATAAAGGTTACTTATAAGCTATTTTATATAGTTCTTAATTTTATTTAAAGAATTTAAAGAAATATAAATAGTATTAAGTTAGAATTAATATATAGCCTTAGTAATAATAAAGTAGTTCTCTATAAATAACTAATTAAAGTAAGCTATATAGTTAGACTTAAAGTACTTACTAAAGCTAATATAAATTAGCTATAGTATATAGTTTAACTCTATAATAAAAAAGCTACTTAGAAACTTAATAAGTATATTTATAATTACTTATATATAGTTAATTATACTACTTTTATAGCTTTATAAATACTAAGTAACTTTATTCTAAGAAATAATAATACTAAGCTATTATTACTTTACTATTATAAGTAATAACTTACTTTTTACTAAGGTATATTTATACTAATTCTATAGTAAATAATACTAATTAAAGTTCTTAATAAAAATACTATTTTCTTATATTAGTATTACTATAAACTTAGTAAGAAATATAGTTTAGTTAAATTTATATAAAATAAAGTAAATAAAGTATATATTAAATCTAGTAATACTTACTATATATTAGTTAGTACTAAACTAAGTTAACTATAATATAAAGTTATATTAATAGTTAATATATATAGCTATATAGCTACCCTATACTATAAGTTAAAATTTATTAAAACTAGGGTTAAAAGGCTAGCCTTTAAAGAGGCTAAGCTTCTAAATTATTATTATATTAGTTTTAAGCTAGGATTTTAGTATTATATATATAAAATAGGTTTTTTACTATATATTTTGATATATAACCTTAATTATATATATTAAATTATTTATTAAATTATTTATTAAATTAGGCTTAGTATATTTAATTTTAAGGTAAAGGTAGTATAGTGACTAAGGTATATCTCTATAGATTTATAAAAATATTATATAAATTTTAGTTAGAAGTTTAGAAAATAGTTTTAAAAATAGCTAATATACTTTTATAGTAAGGCCTCTTTAAATAATATATTACTAGCTTTATATTTATAGTTATAGCTATAGCTATTTACTTTATATTATTTATTTATTTTAAAAAAAAAGAAGGTAGTAAATACTTAAAGCTAGCCTAAGTATATAGCTTTTATATAATTTTACTAATTATTAGCTATACTATAGCTTTTTAACTAAGCTAAGTATAATTCTAAGTAGTTAATATAGTGTTTTTATACTAAGCCTATAAAGGCTAGGTATAAGAATTCCTTATTTTTATAGTATTTAGCTATATAATAGCTATAGTATAGTATTATATTATAGTATATAGCTATATAGCTAAACTTAAAGTACTTATAGTATTAATAAAAGTAAAGAATATTATTATAAAGCTTAGCTTTAAATATTTTAGCCTTATAAAAAATACTAATATAGTATAGCTTATTAGCTATATTAACTCTATTAATATTAATAATAAAGAGTACTTAAGTAAAAGTACTATAAAGCTTTTATACTATAACTTTTATAAAGCTAATATTATTAGCTATAATAATATTCTAAAGAATAGCTTTAATAGCTTAGTTCTATATATAGTAAATAAAAAAGCCCTTAATAATAATACTAAAAATATAATAGTTTAGTATTACTTTTAACTTAAAAGTAGCCTAAACTTAAGTAATATTTTTAGTATAAGGTTTAGCTATATTTTTAAAGGTAATTATAGTATTATTACTATAAAAATACTTTATAGCTATAATAATATTAGTTTTTATAGCTTAGTTAATAGTATTAATAATTTCTATAAAAAAGTAGCTTTAAGCTACTTTTATAATAGTATTATTTCTAACTATAGTTTTATAATAAACTTTAAGTAATATTATTATAATAATAATATAATTAAAGATAAGAGTTATTAAAGTAGTTTTTTTAGCTATAATAATAGCCTAGCTTAATACTAAGCTATTACTAATAAAAAATGCTTTTTTAATAATATATTTAATTATTTTTTTAAGATTTCTTATAGTAATTAGTTTATTAAGTAATAATTTAGAAGAAAGTAAAAGAAAAAATAAAAGCATTAAAGCATTATATTAGCTATATATTTTAGCTATATTATTTATATAAAGAATAATTTACTATACTTTCTTTAGTATAGTATTTAAGATTAATTTAGCTAATTCTTTATATTTAGTTTATAAGTAGTTTAAAACTTTATTATATAATATATATAGTATAAATTTAATATAGCTATTTATTATAAAGCCTTCTTAGCTAATAAGTAAGTAATATATACTTTATATAAGGCTATACTTACTAGTATTAATATTTATTAATATTATTATATTTACTATACTTATACTTTAGTTATAATATACTATTAAAGTATAGGGTAAATAGATATAATAATTATTTCTCTATAACTTTTTAGCAATTCTAAGTTAATTCTACGTTACTATAGTAGTGCAGGCAAATTTGCAAAAAGTCTTTTCCTTAGTAATAAAGGTATTATATAAACCTAACTTTTTAATTATATTTTAAAAAGTTATAATAATTAGGAAAGTAACCCTCTTTATTATAGTAAAAGTAGTAATTAAATTATTATTTATTAGCACTAAAAATATTTAAATAAATATTAATATACTCTTTTTATTCTTTAGTTTATATAGAATTATAGGCTATAAAATATAGAAAGCTTAGCTTCTTATTTACTTAATATAAAGAATTAAATAGTTATAATTATTCTTAAAGTATAGTAATTTATAGTTTTTTTAGCTACTTTAATAAAGTATTAATTTAACCTTTATAGTTAATATTTTCCCTAATATTCTATAATAAAAGTAAAAATAAGTTAACTAATTTAGTTCTTTTTACCTAGGCTTTTTTAACTATAAAAAGGGCTAATTAAAGGACTTTTTTATAATTAAATAGTTAATTATTAAGATAAGTATTAATAATCTTAGCTAGATTATAATTCTTAAGTTATAAGTATATCTTTATATAATTATTTAACTTAATTTAAAGGGTTTTATACTTCTTATAAATAAATAATTCTCTACTAATTTCTTACTTATTTATAAAGCTAATAATAATTTAATTAGAAATAGCTTTATAAATATATATAAATTAAATAAAAAGAGTTTTTTAATTATTAAGAAAAGCCTTTAATATTAATATTTAGTATTATTATAGCTATAAGTAAGTATTAGAGAATATTTAAAGGTGCTATATATTAAGCTTCTTAAGTTAATTTATTATACTTTTAGTTCTTTTTTAAGAAATTACTTAATACTATAAAAAAAGTGCTTCCTTAGCTTCTTACTAAGTATATATAATAATAAGGGTTTTAATATTTTTATAAAGTTTAAAAATAACTTTTTTTAAGTATTTAGCACTATTTATTATTAAAAAGACTAAGAGTATATATCTTTACTTATAAGTTCTTTAAAAAGTTAGTAATATTTTCTTTAATAAATTATTCTATATTATAATTACTTTAAAAAGATATAAAAATACTTTACTTACTTAGGGTTTTCTTTAAAAGTTTAGTAAAAGCATTTAAGTTAAGCTTATTAATAAAACTATTAAAAATAGCTATAATAAGTAAAGAAAGGTTCTTATTTTAAGCTAGTTTAAGGGTTAGTTATTTTATATTAGCTTAGTTAAAAAAAAAGAAAATATTATTAATATTACTTACCTAAGTTAATCTTTAAAGTATATATTATTAAATATAAATATAAATAATAAGTAAATTAATTAATTAGAAGGTTTTTCTTTATATATATCTTTTTTTTTATAAAGTAAGCTATATTATTATTTAATAAGCTTAACTAAGTTATTATCCTTATTAATATTATAAATTAGAACTAAAATTCTAATAAAGCTATTTTAAATTATAATTAAGAGAATACCTATAATAAAGATAATTATATAAAACCTAATAAAATTAAGTATAATTAAATACTCTATAGTTTTATTTATTTTAAAAAGAAAGAAATTAGTATTTTAAGTAAGTTTTAGTATTACCTTTAGTAAGCTCTTTTTTTTTATTAATAAGTTAGTATTATAACTTTATACTTTAAGTATTAATAACTTTAATTTTATTAGTTATAATTTAGAAACCTATAATTTTTTATATTAATTAAGTTTTAAACTACTTTAATACTTTTAATTAAATAATTTAAATATTTTATAATATTTTTATAACTAATTATCTTAGTTTTATAAGTTTAGTTAGTTATAATAAGGTCTAACTCTAGGTTATAGCCTCTAATTATA